>JAGFNQ010002294.1:0-47302 GCA_024364735.1 Boesenbergia rotunda
TCAATCCAGCAACTCAAAATGGAAACATCCCAGCTTCAATTCCAACTTCATTAGCCTCCAAATTCCATTTTTGTGCAGCTTTGTTTAGCCTCGGATCAGCTCAGTTTGCAATTAGAAGGTATCGAGTGGTATTCCATTCCATTTTAAAACCTTGGCATAGGATTTGGCTTCAATTTGATGGTTGCATGCCACTTAGACCTTGGCACAAACATTTCTTGGATCTCCACATTGTAATCAAGAATCTAGATGCCCTCCATTTGCTTCCATTCTTTTGCTAATTTTTGACACCAAACGTCACTCAACTCATCTTTGGCACATGAAATTTTTTTTTTTCGAAATAATGATTGCATCATTGATGAAAACTTCTTCCAAATCACCAATCACTCCCCCACACTTAATTCTTTGTCCGTCTCGGGCAAAATAGCATCAAGAAAAACATCCCAAGCAAACAAATCCATAGAAAAATTGGGGTCAAGATTAGAATAAGGAAAGACAATTAGAATAGAATAAGCAAATGATGTGGAAAGTGAATAAAATGATTTGTCCTATAATGTGATCCAACCATTGAAATATGATTTTAAAGAACCTAAGCAAGTTCTAGAGTACAATGACATGTGTGTATCACAAAATAAGGCTAATCTCACTAGGTAAAAATAATCCATCTCAATTCTTCAATCAAGATCTAAAGCAAAATCGTACTCAAGCATCCAAGACTTCATCCATGAACTCAAATCCTAAGTTTTGACAACCAAATTTAATTTATTTTCCAAAACTCTAAAATGCTATGGAGAAAACCTAAGGATACATTTATTCCTAATCATGCAAGAAAAGTGCGAAAACACAAAACATAATATTTACAATGATTTTATTCATGTCATGCTACTCTATTCACTTATTTATTAACAAGAACTTGTTTTAAGATTGAAAACATGCAATAAAGGAAAAGGCAACAAAAATCAAACTCCCTTTTATTTCTGGTGGTCGGAGTCTGTCAAGAAAAAGCCTCCACCGCGGTAGTGGAGGAGTCAGGGTGTGCGAAAGAGCTTCTTCCATTTGTTCCACTTCACTGTGCATCGCTCCCCCACACTTGGATTTAACTGCAACCTCTTTATTCTTTTTGGGACACATTTCAGGAGGTTTCAGTCTGTTCAGATTAAGCTCCCACTCCAGAAGTCTCCTGGGCCCTGCAAAACAATGTACTACCCCTCTAGAGCGTGCAGGGTACGAAGGAAATAAAATAATATCAGTTTTTGCATACAATTTATCCAAAAATGAATCACATCCAATAAAATCAAGTTTAGGCATCTCAAAGAATTTTTTACAATGAATATCTACCCAAAATGCATCAAGACACTTATCATAATCAATGAAATCTATTTTGGATGTTCCAATGAAATTTTCCCAATTATTTCCCACACATGCCAAATCAAGAAGTGTATCGCAGCCAATAAAATCAACTTTTGGTGCCTCTCTCGATGTATCCAAAAGAATAAAAGAAATACTTACCTGATCACGCTGAAAAATACCTGGAGGTTCCACAATGATAGATGTGTCCATAGCTCCCTCCTGGTCAAGTATAGAGTCCGTATCAGGTTCAAGTTCTAATAGGCGCTCAACTAGTATAAGTGATCCTTGGGGCTCTGTGCAATCCCCTACACTTTGAATATCAGTAAAAATAGGTGATCCTTGGGGCTCTGTACAAACCCCTACACCTAGAATAATCTCTCCAGCTGGAAGTGTGTCTGAAATATCTTCTGAAAAATCCTCAGTATCAACAGTCAGTACTCTCTCAGCCTCCTCTGAATCTGTAGCTTCTCTAGAAAAATCCTCTAGAAATCCCTCAGCCTCTAACTCTGTCTGCACCAGCTCCTCAATAAGATCCATGCTCCTGATGGAGTGATCCTCTATCGGATGCTTCATAGCATCGAAAAGGCTAAACTGAATAACTGTATCTCCAATCTCCATAGAAAGTGTACCGGCATATACATCAATCTTTGTTCTGGCCGTCTTCAGAAACGGTCTGCCTAAAATCAGTGGAGAACGGTGTGCCAAGTAATCTCCCTCCATATCCAAAATATAGAAATCAGCAGGAAATATCAGCTCCTTTACCTTCACCAAAACATCTTCAATCATACCTACTGGGCGTGTCTGGCTCCTGTCTGCTAGCTGTATCATCACGCCAGTGGGCTGTAAAGGGCCTATGCCGAGCATCTGAAAGACTGACCTGGGCATCACATTTATAGAAGCTCCTAAGTCTAACATAGCATCGTGAAATATGGTGCTCCCAATCTCACAAGAAACAGTAAACATCCCAGGGTCTTCACATTTTTGAGGTAGGGCATGGATAAGCGAAGAAACATTTTTTCCAATGCTGACCAATTCATTTTCCTTAAGTTTCTTTTTGTTAACACAAAGATCCTTCAAAAACTTAGCATACTTTGGAATTCTTTTGATCATGGTCAACAAAGGTATATTGATCTCCACTTTGCTGAAAAGCTCCACTAGTTCATTAAATTCCTTAGCCTTCTCCTTCTCTCCTTGTCTTTTGGTTGGAGTTCTCCCCTGTGGAAAAGGTAAAGGAACCCTAAAATCATCTTCTTTGGCCGGTAGTGGAGAGGCTGAATTCTGCTGTGCTGTCCCCTGCGTAGTGGCTGCTGTCCCTTGCGTCTCGGCACTGATTTCTTCTCCGTTTGCCACCAAATTTGGAGGGTTGCTCGAGGACTGAGTTGGGAACGGGCTAGAGGTGGAATCAGCTGAATTTGAACTCATTTCAGTGTGGTTTTGGGCCGGAATTGGAGAAGCTGTCCGGTTTCCTGAAAATTCTGCTCTTGGACTCTTTGGACTTGAGGTGACCTTCCCACTCCTCAAATATATAGCACTCACATTCCCTTTGGGATTAGGAACGGTTTGGGAAGGAAGGTGACTGGATCCTTGAGCTTGATTTTGATTAATTCCACTCGCCAATTGCCCTAATTGCCTCTCAATGTTTTGCAAAGTTGCATCCGTCTTTTGTTGGTGTTGTTGTTGTTGTAGCATGTGTTGCGTTAGCTCCTCTATCCTTTGTTGTTGTTGCTGCGAATTTGAACCACTAGAACTCCCATAGTTTGCATATGACTTGTGTGGGGCTGAATGGTGGATGAGGGCTGCTGAAAATTATGAAAACCTTGCTGGAAATTTTGCATTTGAGGTTGATTCTGCTGGTCTTGACTCTGAAATGTCTGAAATGGCTGCTGGAAGTTTTGAAAAACCTGCTGTGAGTGCTGGAATTGACTCTGGAAAGGCTGAAAACCCTGCTGAAAGTTGTGATTTTGTGCTGGAAATTGCTGCTGTGAATTCTGCTGAAACTGATGTGTAGGTTGCTGAAAATGTTGGAAGTGCTGTGGAGGTTGATTTGGCGGCTGATAATGGCTGAAAGGCTGCTGGAATTGTTGCACAGGTTGGTATTGTTGCTGGAATGTGTCCTGAAAATTCTGGGAAGGCTGAAATTGATGCTGAAAGTTGTGATTTTGTGCTGGAAATTGCTGCTGTAAATTTTGTGTGGGTTGCTGTGGTTGCTGTGAACTCTGAAATGAGGGCTGAATTTGATGATTTGAAGGCGGTTGTTGGTAAAAAGAGTTACCATACTTCAAATTTGGGTGGTCCCTCCAACCCGGATTGTAGGTAGATGAGTAGGGGTCATTTCTTCGTTGGAATGGAGCTCTAGCCAAGGCCGCAACCGATTCATCTTGTTGGAGATTTGGACAATGGTCCGAATTATGTTCTTGGCTCGAACAAATGCTACATACTCTTGTGACTTGATTTGGAAATGAAGTTGTTGTTGAATTTGAAGCTTGGTTCACATTGTTCGCTGCCATTTGCGTCACTAAAGATGCCAACTCCGTCAATTTGTTCTCCAACAAAGAGCTTTTGCTTTCTTTTTGTTCACTAGGCGACACTTGAGCTTCATGAACCCCTCTTGTAGTGAGTGCTCTACTCCCAAATTGTTGAGTATTCTCCGCCATGTTAGAAATGAGCACTCTAGCTTGCTCCGGAGTTTTATTTACCAAAGCTCCCCCTGCCGCCGCATCAATCATGCTCCTATCCATAGGTAATAAACCTTCATAAAAATATTGCACAAGAAGTTGCTCACTAATTTGGTGTTGAGGGCAGCTAGAGCATAACTTCTTGAACCTCTCCCAGTAATCATAAAGGGACTCTCCAACCACTTGTTGAATCCCACAGATACTTTTCCTGATAATGGTGGTCCTTGATACTGGAAAAAACTTCTCTAAAAATGCTCTCTTCATTTCAATCCAACTAGCAACATGTCCAGTGGGCAAATAATACAACCAATCTTTAGCAGCTCCAGTCAAAGTAAAAGGAAATGCTCTTAACTTAATGTCTTCTTCAGAAACGCCCTGAGGCTTCATAGTAGAGCACACCACATGGAACTCGTGCAAATGCCTGTTTGGATCCTCCCCAGATAAACCCTGAAACTTTGGCAACAAATTGATGAGTCCAGATTTTAACTCAAAACTTCCCCCTAGCTCTGGATATGCTATGCTGGAGTACTGAAAGGCAGCATCAGGTGCTGCAAGCTCCTTCATGGTTCTCTGGTGGTCTGCCATGTCAATGCCTGAGTGAGTGCTGATAGTCTGAAGTGGAGGGATATCTGCAGTCTCAGAAAGAATAGCCTGGTTCCTCCTGACTCTGAAGGTCCTCTCAATCTCAGGATCGAAATCTTCTAATTCAGCACCTAGAGACCTGGTCATAAAAACAGAACAAATCGCAGTAAAAGTGAATAAAAAGATAAAACAAATAAAATCAAATCAAAAGATATGACAATAAGCACAGAAACAAATCAAGAATGATATGAAATAAGTGCGCAAGCTAAAATCAAACAAGTCAACTAACAGTTCCCCGGCAACGGCGCCAAAAATTTGACGGACCCAAAATGACTGTCACGAAAGTGGGTCTCAAATTTAGAAATTTATAAAGTGCTGGAAACCCTTTTTACAATCAAAATCTGAAAATGTAATATAGGGGCCACAGGTCGTATTTTTTCTCGAGGATAGTTGTCTAGTTTGATTCAAACTCGTGTTTATGTGTCGTTTTTGTGTTTTCGGGTTTCTAACAAGTAATTGGATTTGGTTTGAAATTGAAAATGAAATTGCAATGGAAAAATAGAAACCTTGATTAAATAAACTTAAGCAAGAACAATGGTACTACAAAGCTCAGCTATTGAAACCTAAACAAGCACTTACAAACAATTTTTTATGGAAAACGTTTTCTGCGTACAACCAACCAAACGAAACTCCAAGCAATGAAGTAATGGCAGTGAAGGAATTTTCGAAAACAAACTAACTTGATACAATGGAAGACATGAGAGATGTATAACTCAAACAAACAACTTAACTACACTAGCTAAATAGTTTTTGGGAACCAACCACTGCCGATGAAATTCAGAAATGAGTGAGTCTGAACTTATTGATTCAAACACAATCACATGCCACTAAATCTAGCTAAATCCGGATGCAAGAATGGCTAAGGCAAGTGGCACGCAAGGAAGAAATTCTTGTGCCGAAAGAAACTAACTCAGAATTCGGAAATAATGACCTTCCAATTTTCTATTCTCTTTTCTTTTCTTTTTAAAACTGATGGATGTAATTAAGAAACAAAGCTATTAGGACAGAACTAAGCAAAACTGAAGGAAAAGAGTAAAACTGAAATCAGAGCTATGGAAGCAGAATTTTCAGAAATGATGAACAGAAAACCGATTGGGCTTTTGGGATTTTAGATGGCACATCACAATGAAATTGATGCTCAAATCGTTAAACGAGTGCTATTCTAAACCAAACAAACTATCTATCAAACATAGAGCAGGAATTAACAGCTAAGAACTCGGAAATTTGAAACAAATTCAGAAATTAAAGACAAGAAAACAAATTCGGAATTGAACTTGGCACGCTAACAACACAATTGGCACGCAACTAATAGAACTAAACTAAACTGAAATTTGAGCTATTCATTCACTAAACAAGTCCCTAAATTACTCTACTTGCGAAATTAAAGCTAAACTACAGCTAAGAACTTGTAATTCGAAATATTCAGTAACTAAACAGCATTTCAGAACAGAGCAGTGAGAAAAACTAAAAATTACAGCTAAAGAACTACAATTAACTAGCTAAACTAATCCTCAACTCCTTCCTCAGTTCAAGGACTTCTTGGTTGTCAGTCAAGAGCCGGCTTCGAACCCCTAGACTCGGCAAATCAAGGGAAATCCATTTCTGAAGTTGGTTCTGCCGAAAATCTGCACTTGTTGGAAACTTGATCCGATTCACTTTTTCTCTGATGGATGAGCTGCGATGTTGATTTGGGGAGCTTCAGAGGCCACTTGAGAACCCCTACAAGTGGTTCTGAAACTCGGGAATGGATTGCGGAAGAGAAACCAATGATCGGACTGAGGAACTGCCGAAACCCTCAAGCACTCCCTATTCCGGCGCAAATGGACAGAATTCTTCAAGGAATTGATCTCCAGAGACTCAGAACTCGATCTGGAAAGGTAGATGAAGTGGTCACGCCTTCATGGAAGCAAGAATGTTGAAAAACGATGAAGAAACGGGGAAGAACAGCGAAGAACAGTGGAGGCTGGGCTGAAGACGCGACAAGGCTTAGGCTGCGGAAAAATTTCCTTAAGTATTAACCAATGGACGGCTGTGATTGATTTGCTTCAATCCAACGGCTGATCTTAGTCCGATTTGAGCCAAACTTTGATGATGAAGATCTGGGGTCAGGATCTGCCTCGTGGTAGCTCGGATCCTTCAGATTTTCAACGGATGGTCCAGATCTAGCTAATCTTTGAATGGATGATCTAGAGCCCTCCAAGCTTGATCCAACGGTTGATCTTGCTCTGATTGGGATGAAATCTTCAGATCTTGATCAGGGTGCTTAATCAACCCTAGCCCTAGCTCGGATCGCTTCAGATCATCCCGGATGGCTCCGATCTAGCCGCTTTCGAATCGAACGGCCCAGATTTAATCGTAATCTTGGTAATCTGATCTGGGTCGATTCCGACTCGAGTTTGGCCCAATATGCCCTAGATCCTTGAACTTTGATGCCTACAAAAATAGATCAAGAATTTAGTGGCCAAATTAATCCAAAAATTTGCATATTTGCAATTAAGTCCAAAATAAAGGTAAGTTCTAAAACCTAGGGCAATTTCACAATTTTGACAAGAAAAACATAGATCAAACAGGGATTTAAGCAACTCAAATGATCAATGAAATGGAATCTATCAATCATCATACACTTGGGCAACAAATATGTCCTTATCCTTAGATTTTAGGAACAAAGTAGGGTCAATTGTTCCTCTCCTAAACCCCTTAGATACTAGAAATGAAGAAAACCTTTCATACCAAGCCCGGGGAGCTTGTTTCAATCCATATAAGGCTTTTCTTAATTTGTAAACGTGTCTTGGATAATTAGGTTCCTCAAACCCGGGGGGTTGTTCTACATAGACTTCTTCCTTAATAATCCCATTAAGGAATGCCGACTTCACATCCATTTGGTGAAGTGTGAAACCCATGTGAGCGGCATAGGCTAGTAGAATTCTAATAGATTCTAATTTAGCTACGGGGGCATAAGTCTCATCATAGTTTAATCCCTCAACTTGATTGAACCCCCTAGCTACCAATCTAGCCTTGTTTCTAGTTATTTTGCCTTGATCATCTAGCTTGTTCCTAAAGACCCATCTTGTGGTTATAATGGTGCAATCATTGGGCCTAGGAACAAACTCCCAAACCTCACTTCTCTCAAATTGATTTAGTTCTTCTTGCATGGCTAAGACCCAATCTACATCTCCTAATGCTTCATCAATAGACTTGGGTTATAATTGAGAGATTAAGGCTATTTGACTAGTTTGGTCCCTAAAATAGGACCTAGTCCTTACTCCTTGAGTGACATCACCCACTATTTGGTCAATAGGGTGATCTTGATGATGTCTCAAGGGCCTTGAGGTTGTGGGTTCATTGACTACTTCTTCCTCATCCTCTAGGGTACTTTTTACTCCCCCTAGATCGTTGCCCTCCAAATGTAGGTCTTGGATTCTTTGGGCAAGGGGTTGGACTTCTTCCATATCCTTATCAATTGAGGCTTTTCTAGGGTAGGTATTTGTTGTTTCATCAAACTTAACATTTGAGGACTCCTCAATCACTTTTGTCCTCTTGTTGTAAACTCTATAACCCCTGCTAGTGGATGAGTACCCAACTAGAATTCCCTCATCGGCTTTTGACTCAAACTTCCTTAGGTCATCTTTGGTATTTAAGATATAAACTTTACATCCAAAGACCCTAAAGTAGTGGACTTGTGGTACTCTCCCATTCTATAATTCAAAGGGTGTTTTTCCTAGGAACCTATGTACCAAAACTCGGTTTTGAATGTAACAAGTGGTGTTAACCGCTTCGGCCCAAAAATAACTAGGAAGGGAATATGCATTAAGCATAGTCCTAGCAGCTTCTTGTAGGGCTCTGTTTCTCCTCTCAACTATCCCATTTTGTTGAGGAGTCCTTGGGCATGAAAATTCATGTTTGTATCCATTTTCTATACAAAATTGTATGAAACTTGAATTTTGGAACTCCCCACCGTGGTCACTTCTAATTCGATTTATTTTGAGGTGTTTTTCATTTTCTACCCTTTTACTAAATTCTATAAAGATTTCTAGGGTATCGTCCTTATGTTTCATAAAGAAAACCTATGTGAACCTAGAAAAATCATCTACAATAACTAGACAATATTTACTCCCTACAAGTGAGGGAGTACCATGGCAATCAAATAAATCAATATGTAAAAGCTCTAATGGTAAAGTGGTAGTGGTTAGGGGTTTACCTTTGTGTGATGATTTTGATTGCTTACCCTCTTGGCATGCATCACACAATTTGGTTTTCTCGTACTTGATCATAGGTAGCTCCTTCACTAACTCTTCCTTGGTCACTCTTGCAATGCTTCTCATGTTGACATGTCCAAGCCTCCGGTGCTACAACCACCCTTCTTCTTCTTTAGACATGAAACACTTAGCCAAATTGTTAGTAGCATAGGCAAGATCAAGATAATACAAATTGACCTCTCTATACCCTTCTAATATGACACTATTGAATTCATTATGCTTAATTATGCACTTCCTAGCATGAAATTCAACCCTAAAGCCCGCATCACATAACTGACTCACACTAAGTAAGTTAAACTCCATGTCCTTAATTAAGAGTACTTTATGTATAGAAATTGTGGGATATACCTCAATAGTGCCCCTACCAATAATTCTCAGTTTTTCACTATTTCCAAAGGAGACCATCCCTTCTCTTAAGTAGCTAATAGTAGTGAACTTGCTCACATCTCCGGTCATGTGTCTTGAGCATCCACTATCTACTATCCACATAGTTGAGGCCTCCTTCACCTTTACCTATATAACATGAAAAACATACTCTTTTGATACCCAAATTTTTGATCCATAAGCATCATTTAAAAAACTTTTAGGTACCCATGTCGTCTTTGTGTTTTCCTTAGCCCCTAGTCTCCTAGATGCACCAATCCTACCCGTGAGTGAGACAAAGGCCACTTCCTTTGTCTTTAGTCTATATCCTAAACCGACCTTGTTATAAATGGCCCTTTGACTGTTAATTATCATGTCTAGGTTGCTAGAGCCTACTTGGAATTTCCTAAGTGCCTTTGTGAGGTCATCTACCTTTTTCCTTAGTTCCCTATTTTCAGTTTCAAGACATGAAGTATGTGATGTAATAGAACTAGTATGTAAGTCTTCCTTAAGTTTGGTAGATTCTACTCTAAGCATGACAATCTCATCTTTTAATTCCTTAATCTTACTTCTAGCCTTAGCTAAATCCATGTTGGTGCTAGAAATAATCTTAACTAAAGTAGATGAGGGTAAGTGGTATACCTCACTTACCGAAGCTTCTAACTCGGATGATGAAGAGGAGGACTCACTCTCATCACTGCTTGAACTTCTTTTATCATCTGATGAATCTGAGTGGTCCATCGCCATGAGAGCAAAGTGTGAAACTTGCTCTTCTTTCTCCTCTGAGGATGATGGATCATCTCACGTCGCCTTGAGGTTGGTGGCACCGTTCTCCTTTTCCTTCGACCTCTTCTTGTCACCTTTCTTCTTCTCCTCCTTCTTGTCATCTCTTCTCTTCAGTTGTGGACACTCGTTCTTTATGTGTCCCTCTTGATGACAGTTGTAGCAGATGATGTCCTTGGCCTTACCCTTGCCTTTGGACCCTTTTCTAGCATATGATTTGTTAGAAATTTTTTTGAAAGCCTTACGTATCTTTCTTACCATGAATGCCTCTTGGTCGCTATCCATGGAGGCACTGGATTCCTCTAAATCGGATGAGGAAGAGTAGACCACCTTCTTCTTCTCCTTCCTCTTCTTCATATCCTTTTCTACAATAAAAGCAATACCCTTCTCTTTGGCCGAGACGTTAGCTTGCTCGTGCAGTTCAAATTCATAGAATAAATCATCTAATTTAACTATGGACAAGTCCCTTGATACTTTATAGGCATTAACCATGGATGCCCACAAGGTAGTTCTTGGGAAGGCTTGTAGGACATATATGACGATATCTCGGTTCTCGATCTTTTCTCCAATCACGTGGAGCTCATTGATGACCTCCTTCACCCTTCCATGAAGCTGGCTGACAGTCTCGTTGCTCTTCATGGATAGGGATTGGAGTTGGGCCACGAGCAAGTTCTTCTTTGCTCTTCTGGACTCGTTTGACCTTTCGTTCAGTTCCACCAATTTGTCCCACAGTTCCTTGGCGCTCTTGAACGACCCCACCTTGTTCAGTTGCTCCTTTGAGAGCCCGCACTGTAGTGTGGTGGTGGCCTTGGCATTGGACTGCGCACTCTTCATTACCTCTTTCGACCAGGATCTCATCGGTCTCGGTTCTCCTCTTTCATCGACGGGTGCATCGAAACCATCTTCAATACTAATCCAATTCTCAATATCGTTTATAAGGTAATATTGCATCCTACCTTTCCAGTAAGCGAAGTCGTTCCCGTCGAAGAAGGGTGGTCGTGCAGTGGAGTATCCCTCTTGAAACGTCATTTTACTTGCTCCAGTTGACGGTGAGTTCTTCCGAAACGAACCGGCTCTAATACCAATTGATGGATCGATGTGGCGTGCTAGAGGGGGGGGGGTGAATAACACTTTTTCGGTTGAATCTCTACAAGTTTGTTAGCGCAGCGGAAACAATAATATGCAAAAGAATACAATAACAATGCTAACAACAATACTTTACTTGGTATCCACCCAGATGGGTGACTAATCCAAGGATCCACGCACGACATCGCTTCCACTATAAAAAATCTCCTTCAGGTGGAGAAACCTTTACAGTGGTGGACTTCCTCTTTACAGAATGTAGTGAATGAGAGAGAGGAAGTAAAGAAAGCTTTTCACACGAGCATCACTTCGTTATAGTACGGAACCGTATCGTGCACGTGCAAAAAGGTCCTCCTTTTATAGGAGAACAGGACAAACTCGCAGTCTGTCCAGCCCCGCACCAGTCGACTGTCCCTGGGGCAGTCGACTGGCCTAACATTAATTGCTAGCCAACGGCTAGTTTTCGGGGTATACCAGTCGACTGCCTCTGGGCCAGTCGACTGGTAGAAGGCTGAAAACCTTCTGTGAGTTTTGGCAGTCGACTGCCCTTTGGCCAGTCGACTGCCCACTGGCCAATCGACTGCCCACTCACTCCCAGCCAATCTTTACATAGTCCTTCACGTGTACTTTCAAGTTCACTCCTTGGCTCGCCCCTTGAAGTCATCTTCATCTGGCTCTCATCCCTCGGATGCACACACAAGACTCCCTTAGCTTGCCTCCATGCCACCCTTCACGTGTGCCCTTGAAGTCCACTTCCCGGTTTGCCCTTGGAGTCCTCCTCCCTCGTCCCTCGTCCCTCGGATATGTTCACTAAGTGTGATTCTCCAAGTCCTGCAAACTCAATCACACACATCAAATACAACATAACACTTTAACCTTAAACATATTCACACACACACATCAAAACCATGATCTTCCAATCATTTAAGGGTCGATTGCCTCAACACTTAGGCTTGGTTTGGGTGCTACAGACGCCCAACTAAGAAACAAAACCCTAATACCTCGTGGTGCTGCGGATACCCGGGGTACTTAGGCTTGGTCTGGGTGCTACGGACGCCTAACCAAGAAACAAAACTCTAATACCTCGCGGTGCTACGGATGCCCGAGGTACTTAGGCTTGGTCTGGGTGCTGCGGATGCCCGACCAAGAAATAAAACCCTAATACCTCGCAGTGCTGCGGATGCCCGGGGTACTTAGGCTGGGTCTGGGTGCTACTGGCGCCCGACCAAGAAACAAAATCCTAATACCTCACGGTGTTGCGGATGCCCGGGGTACTTAGGCTTGGTCTGGGTGCTGCGGACGCCCGACCAAGAAACAAAACCCTAATACCTCGCGATGTTGCGGATGCCCGGGGTACTTAGGCTTGGTCTGGGTGCTACGACCGCCCGACCAAGAAACAAAACGCTAAGACCTTGCGGTGCTGCAGATGCCCGGGATACTTAAGCTTGGTCTGGGTGCTACGGACACCCGACCAAGAAACAAAATTCTAATACCTCGCGGTGTTGTGGATGCCCGGGGTACTTACATGAAATAGGAACAACTTGGGGTACACAGGGTAAAGGGACGAAACAATTCCATTCAAAGACCCTGATGACTTCATACATTCAACTCCTCCTCAGATGGTAACCTACTCCATGCCATCCAACTCACACTTAGAAACAAAGATGAATTGTAAAATACAAAGGGAGGAAAAGAAAATCAGCGGCTATAACTCCTCCTCGGATGGCAACCTACTCCATGCCTGACTAACACCTGGGGTGGACGGCCGCCCGATGCCTAAAACTCGGGGAATCAGGAGGTGGAGAGCATTTGAGATGGGCATGAGATGAACCACCAGGAAACACTTTATGATATAAAGTCCGGGAGAGTTTGCTATGCTCACGGGGGAAACAAATGATATCATCTCTGCTATGCTCCCGACGGAGTATGTGATGTCTCTTCTGGACTCTCCGGTGAAACCTGTGGTTCCATCTCGGCCAGGCCCTCCAGTGAAAAACACTACGTCATCTCTGCTATGCTCTCCGGTGATGTGAACAACCCCTGCCACAAGGGAGAACCGGGGAGAATGTACCGACGCACTTTAATCTTCACAGTGTTGGGTATGGCTTGGCGGATTTCCTTAGCGAAAACTTGATCGTCCTTGAGAGACCTCTCCATGTCTACGGATTAAAAATTAATCCGAATGGAGACCCGTCTCCCAACGACCATCTCGTGCCATATCGAACGATCCAAATTACAACTTGGCCAATCACAAAAATCGAGCCTTGTAATTTGCTTGACCATTCTGTAAGATGTGTATACTGAAAGACATGACTTTTATTATATGAACATCTTTTATGAAAAGAGAATCACACTACACTAGGCGTTTGTTTATAATAGTATATACACGAAGTCCCATTGCTTTGCATTGTAGATAACATAGTATGTGGTGTCACACGGAAGATCATGTTATCAGTACCTTACTTAGCATAAATAGAGGCTCACAACTTAGTGTTGGAACTTGGATGGCTAGAGAGGGGGGGGGGGTGAATATAGCCAGACACAAACTTCTTTCACTTTAGGGTTTCTCTGCACTTCATGGTTAGTAGCGCAGCAGTGGAAATAATGGAAACAGAGAAGTGCAGAAACGCAGAAAACAAAAACAGACTAAAGCAACAAACAAGATCGCTAACAAGGAGGGTTTACAAGGTTCGAGGATAACTTGCCCCTACTCCTTGGCGTGCCCGTGAGGTGGGCGATCCCTTGATCGTCGGCAGATCAAGCCCCGAAAAATCCAGATATCAAATGGAACCTCCTTCTCGGTGGAGAAACCTCTCCACAGCATTTCACAGAAATAATGAAGTTAAGAATAGTGAAACAAGAAGGCTTACAAAGCACTAGGAACCAAAGGAACACAAGAGAACTTCTCCCGAACTCCACTCAGCACAGATCTCACGCAAGAACTTCCTTCTTCGTGTCTTCTTGCTGATGGACTCGTCAAGCTTCTTGTTTCCTCCAAGTGCTCAAGTATCAGTATGTTGCTCCAAGAATCAGAGTGTTTGCAAAGTGATAGAGCAAAGCTTGTCGCAAGAAGTGATCCAGTGTTCCTGAGGCCTCATCGCTACCAAGCCCTTAAGCCTTTCCCACTTATCGCCAGGTCACAGCCACCTCTCTGCAGCTCCCAGCTGCTCAACTACAACTGCTCACCTACCACTGAGCTCTCCTGGACTCCCTGAGCTTCCCTCAGACGAGCCCCAGTCAGCAGCTCCAGCAGCGCTAGCATCCGTTGCAACCTGAGATGGAAACCTGCCCAATCTGAAGTAGCAAAAGTCTCAGTTTGACGCCCTTGAAGTAAACCTGAGTAACCTGCACACTTAGCAGCTCATTAGCTCAGCAAATCAATGGAGTATCAACAATCAGAAGTTAGAAGCAGAGATCAGTAGCGAATCAGCAGAGAAACAGACGTAATCAGAGCTCTGACAGCGTTTTTGAATTAAAGCTGCCAACTGCTGATCGGTCACCGGATCGATCAAAGTGACTCCTGATTGGTCACCAGACCGATCAGGATGAGTTCAGACTGATCATGCTCCATCCTGATCGGTCCCCAACGCGTAATCAGAAATCGCGACTTCTCCGGGACCGATCACCAGACCGATCCTAAGTCGTGGGTCGGTCACCAGACCGATCCACCCCTTTGCAGGGTGTTTTTCCAGCTTCACAGTCCAACCCTCCTGATCGGTCCCCAGACCGATCAGGATATGGCCTGATCAGACTGGTGACCGATCAGGCCACCCTCCGACCGATCAGGCTCCAACCTGATCGGTTACAGTGAGAAGTCCGCGACGTTTGATCGTTCACCAGAACGATCTGAACAGTATCCCTGATCGGTCCCCAGACCGATCAGGAGTCGATCAGTAAGGTTCCCAAACTCACTGTATGCTCTCTGATCGGTCACCAGACCGATCAGGAGCTGATCAGTAGGTTTGCCAAAGTCACCGTATGTTCCCTGATCGGTCATCAGACCGATCAGACATCGCTGGATCGGTTATCAGACTGATCCACGAGGGAACTCCGTGCCAACTTCTTTGATCAGTCACCAGACCGATCCAGGCAAGGCCAAACCCACTCTACGTCAAGAGAACTGGCTCCCAGCCTCCCCTGACTCATGCTCAGTCCCCCGGACTAAGACTCCATGCCCAGTCTCACTCACCGGGACTTCAACCTAGCTCTCCAAGCTAGGACCTGACCCTCCAAGCCAGGATTTTATCCAACCTAGCCCTCCAAGCTAGGACCTGACCCTCCAAGCCAGGATTTCATCTACCTAGCCCTCCAGGCTAGGACCTGACCCTCCAAGCCAGGATTTCATCCACCTAGCCCTCCAGGCTAGGACCTGACCCTCCAAGCCAGGATTTCATCCAACCTAGCCCTCCAGGCTAGGACCTGACCCTCCAAGCCAGGGTTTTATCCACCTAGCCCTCCAGGCTAGGACATGACCCTCCAAGCCAAGATTTCATCCAACCTAGCCCTCCAGGCTAGGACCTGACCCTCCAAACCAGGATTTCATCCAACCTAGCCCTCCAGGCTAGGACCTGGCCCTCCAAGCTAGGACCTGGCCCTCCAAGCCAGGGTTTTAACCACCTAACCCTCCGAGTTAGGAATTTTCACACCTAGCCCTCCAAACTAGGACTTTTCCACACCTAACCTTCCAAGTTAGGACTTTTCACACCTAGCCCTTCAAGCTAGGACTTTTTACATTCATCAAAAGCCCAGTCCCAGGACTTAATCATAATCATCTCATCAACCTAAACTAAAATCGGTGTCAACACCAAAATAACAATCAGGGTAAGACTGCATCAACAATCTCCCCCTTTTTATTTTTTGACAAACTGATTTTACGTTTAGGAATTTGAATCCAATTATCTCAAACCTCAGAATTGTAGGAGAATCAGGATCCTCTCCCTACAACATTTAAACTCAAAATTGTCCTAAACTTAACTAAATCACACTCTCCCCCTTTGTCAAACACCGAAAAGGGTGTAGACTGGTTGTTAAGTTTAAACATACTCCCCCTCAACCCTAGGGGTTTCCCAAAACAACATAAGAGTTGATTTAATTTTGAAAGACATATGAAAAACATATGATAAATATCAAGCATGGCAAAACAATCATATGTAGCATATGAACATGGAGTAAAATAGGACATAGAAATAAACATGAAGTAGCATAATATACATGAAGATAGTAATTGTATGAACACTCATATGAACTAGCATAATATGGCAAGGCAAACATGAAGATAGTCATCATAGGCATAGTTAAATACGGCACATGGCCATAACAGTCAGATCACAGGCATACAACCATAAAGTCATATAATCAAAACAGTCATATAGTCAAATGCAAGTCACGGGCAGAGGCAGAGTACATCCATAATCAATCGTCGGCGGGAGGGTCATCATCCTGCATTGGGTCATCAGCTGTGTCATCGTCAGGTACAAAAGACCCCGGTGCAGTACTGCCAGAAGGCGCAGATCCATGAAACGTGTGCTGACGCCACTCATCATACCATGTCTGCTGCAGAGACCGGATCCCCGAGACATCGGACTCCATTGCGTGAAGTCGGCGATCGAAGGATCGAAACTCCGATCGGACCTCCTCGCGCCAGAGCTCGGAGATGTGACCCTCATGCTGCATCGTCAACTCCAGCTCCGAGACCTGCCAGCGGATGTCGGGATCTGGCTCATAGTCGTAGTCAGCAGCAGCGGCGGGCGCCTCCGGATGTGCAGCAGCATCTGCCGGTGCCTGAATGTGTGCGCCCCTCGGTAGCTCTCCAAGACCCCGCCCGTCCTTCCATACAAGAGCCCGATCCTGATCCCTGATGATGATGCCAGACTTGGCAAACGCCCGCCTGCCAAGCCGGCAATCCTGTCTAACCATGGGCATTGTCCTGCCCTTGGTTACATCAACACCTACTGACATAAGCCAGTCAGTGATGACGTGACCGAACGACATATACACAGTGCGACGACTGGGCTCTCGATAGGAAATAATTGACTGAAAAATGCTCTCCATAATGTCAAAGTCAAGGCGGCGATGCATGCCATACAACATCAGACAGTGATAAGGTCGGATCTCAGTTAAGGGTTTTGAGGTGATCGGCAAAAGTAGAGTCACAACACAAAAAGAAACCACAAGGAAAAAAATATGGTTAGCCTAAACATCACAAATCTTAAGAAGTAAGCAGTAAGGAAAGATTGGAAGCAAAAAGCTCACTTTGGTGCCATGATGACAAACTTGAGGAAGAGAAAAACGTGCAGATCTTCAAGGGAGCTTGCACAAGGGACGAGATCCTCAGTGCACTCTCAAGAACTCACAAAAAAGGTTGCAACCGCACAAGAACTCACACTTATCAGCAGCAGATCGCAAAGAGCTCGAGCTCACGCGTAGAGAAAGGAGGAAGAAGATGAGGGGTTTTGGTCGGCTAGGGCTTGGGAGTAAGGGAAAACGGGAGTTAATAGGTTGGTGGATCGGTCCACCAACCGCAATTTAATGTGATCGAACGGTTCACCATTCAATCTGGGAGCGCCCAGACCAATCAGGCTCCAGCCTGATCAGACTGGCTTAGTCCTGATCGGTCGGGCGATCGATCAGGCAGACTCCTGATCGATTGGCTGATCGATCAGGGAGCGAACAGGGGGTTTGCGCGATTTTTCGTGAGACTCCTGATCGGTTGGTGGACCGATCCTCATAGTGAGTCAGATCGGTCTATGGACCGATCCAGGCCAACACAGAGAGATTGTAGAGGGGTATCGCAATTCGACTGGATCGGTCAGTTGGACCGATCAGACATGCTCCTGATCGGTCTGGTGACCAATCAGGCAACCTCCTGATCGGTTCGGTGACCGATCAGGTATCAGGAATTTTTCTGATACGATCTGAAATTTCAGTTTCAGACTCCCTATCGATTTCTGATAAGATCTGATGAAAATTATCGATCTGGGAAGTGATCCCTTGACTATAATTGATCCTTTAAGAAGGATCAAAGGTCCTTATGGGTCTAACAAATCAATTTGCTCCACCCAAGTGGAGGCAAACTCAATCACAAACATCCAATCAATTGTCACCCAAGTTTGTATCAATATAAAGTCTCCAATCAAGTTTCCTTGATTGGAATGTCCAAGTATGATCATGGAGCCAAGTACATATATGTTATGCATTGGTTTTCCCCATACTTGGTCACCGTAGTTATTATTGTCTCGTCAACCTAATTTCTCAAGGGATGCATTGACATTTTGAATAATTAGGTTAATCCTAGCATCTCACCCCATTTCTAGCAAACAAAAATATTTTGTTAAACCTTATAATTTATGTGAGATGTCCCCAAGTTACCCAATTGTTCCCAACAATTTGAATTGATCATGAAGGGTTTTAAATGCTTGTTAATCCTATGAAGCACGACACATTCCCAATTCCCTTCTTAAGAAGCTAAATTCATTCTCGGGGAGTGGTTTAGTGAAAATGTCCGCTAGATTCGATTTGGACTCTACATGTGAGAGTACAATATCTCCTCTAGCAACATGATCTCTAATGAAGTGGTGACGCACTTCAATATGCTTTGTCCTAGAATGATGGACTGGATTCTTTGTTAGGTTGATCATGCTTATGTTGTCACACAACACTTGTACACCCTTGTAAGTCAATCCATAGTCCTCTAATGTATGAATCATCCACAACAATTGTGATACACTCTCTCCCATGGCGATATATTCTGCCTCGGTCGTGGAGAGAGCAACACAATGTTGCTTCCAACTTGACCAACTAACTAATGAAGATCCTAAAAATTGGCAACCCCCACTTGTGCTCTTCCGATCTAACTTGCATCCGCCATAGTCGGAATCAGTATAGCCAAGTAGGTCAAACGACTCGGTACGGGGGTACCATAGACCAACTCCAATTATGCCCTTAAGGTATCTCAAAATTCATTTAACAGCAATTAAATGAGATTCCTTGACACAGACTTGATACCTAGCGCACATACCCACAGCAAAAAGTATATCAGGTCGACTGGCTGTGAGGTATAGCAAACTACCTATCATGCTCCGGTATTGAGTTAGGTCAACAGGTTTACCACTCTCATCATTATCTAAACGTGTGTTTGTAGCCATGGGAGTAGTAACTTCCTTCGAATCACTCATGTTAAATTTACGGAGCATCTCTTATGTGTACTTTGATTGGTGCACATGGATTCCGTCATGAGTTTGCCTGATTTCAAGTCCAAGGAAGAAAGTCAACTCTCCCACTAGACTCATTTCAAATTCACTCTCCATGTGTCCAATAAATTCATTTAAATATCCCTTGTTGTTTGAGCCACAAATTATGTCATCGACATATACTTGGGCCACAAATATATCATCACCATCTCTCCGTAGAAATAGTGTAGGGTCTATTTGTCCTCTAACAAAACCTTTTTCAATGAGAAATGTCGACAACCGCTCATACCAAGCTCGGGGTGCTTGTTTAAGGCCGTAGAGCGCCTTCTTGAGCTTGAACACGTGGTTTGGGAATTCGGTACTCTCAAACCCCGGAGGTTGTTCGACATAGACCTCTTCTCTTATTAAACCATTTAGAAATACCGATTTGACATCCATTTGATAAAGTTTGAAACCACGATGTGCTGCAAATGCAAGCATCAATCGGATGGATTCTAATCGTGCCACGGGAGCATAAGTCTCATCGTAATCAAGGCCTTCAACTTGACTGTAGCCCTTGGCTACTAAGCATGCCTTGTTTCTTATGATTTCTCCCTTATGGTTCAATTTATTTTTGAAGACCCATTTGGTTCCAATAATGGTGGTCTTATTAGGTCTAGGGACTAAGTCCCAAACTTGACTTCTTTCGAATTGACCTAGTTCATCTTGCATGGCAATGATCCAATCGGGATCATTTAATGCTTCGTCAATTTTTCTAGGTTCAATTTCGGAAATTAGGGCAACTTCATTAGCCTTATTCCTAAAGAATGATCTAGTCTTAACCCCATGATGGATGTCTCCAACAATTTGGTCTTGGGGATGACTAGAGGCTGACCTAGTTGTCCTTGGTGTAGGTGGTGCTTCTTGAATGGTGTCACTAGACACAAGGTCAGCCTCAGGATCCGGCTGATCTATGAGTTGTCTAGGCTCACCGTCATCAGACTCATCACCACCATCTACAACATTTGGACTTTTATCCAAACCCAGTTGCCTGAGTTCGAATTGAGCTCCTTCAACATCTTCTGATTGATCATTTACTTTGGGAATTTCCTCAAAAACAACATTAGAAGACTCTTCAACCAATCTAGATTTCTTGTTGTAGACTCTGTAAGCTTTGCTGACTAGGGAGTACCCGACCAGTATCCCTTCATCAGCTTTTGCTGTGAACTTTCCAAGATGGTCCTTAGTGTTTAGAATGAACACCTTACAACCAAACATCCTAAGATGTTTAACCGTAGGTGGTTTTCCAAACCAAAGTTCATGAGGAGTCTTTCCTAGAAATCTGTGAATGAGGACTCGGTTTTGCACGTAGCAAGCTGTGTTTACACCTTCAGCCCACAAGTACCCCAGTAATGAGTACTTATTGAGCATGCTTCGAGCAGCCTCTTGTAGGACTCGGTTCTTCCTCTCTACA
This sequence comes from Boesenbergia rotunda, assembly GCA_024364735.1. NCBI lineage: Eukaryota > Viridiplantae > Streptophyta > Magnoliopsida > Zingiberales > Zingiberaceae > Boesenbergia > Boesenbergia rotunda. The sequence continues at coordinate 20,792 of JAGFNQ010002294.1, forward strand.
ACACCATTTTGTTGTGGTGTTCTAGAAGTAGAGAACTCATGCATATACCCTCTATCTTGACAAAACTTTAAAAATCTTTGATTTTGAAATTCACCTCCATGATCACTCCTAATTGTTTTAATTGTTGATGATTTTTCATTTTCAACCCTTCTACAGAATGAAATAAACACATCTAAAGTTTGATCCTTATACTTTAGAAAATAGGTCCATGTATATCTAGTAAAATCATCAATGATATCAAAACAATATCTACTACCATTTAAGGATATGATTGTACTACAATAAAACAAGTCCATGTGAAGTAAATCCAATGCGGTAGAAGTACTTACAGTGCTTTTACCTTTATGTGCAGATTTTGTTTGCTTACCAATTTGACATGCATCACAAAGTTTGTCCTTTTCATACTTGATGCTTGGTAAGCCACAAACTAATCTCTTGTTAGCCAATTTCCGTATATTCTTCATGTTCACATGTGCTAGTCTATGGTGCCAAAGGTTAGACTCATCTTCTCTTGACATGAAACACTTAATCAGAGCATTAGTAGCCACTTTTAAATGAAACTTGATAAATGTTATCTATCCTTGTGCCTACTAGTACCGTGTCAAAATTGTCATGTTGTCTAACTAGACATTGACTTGATTGGAAATCAATTATGTAACCCGCATCACACAATTGACTGACACTTAGGAGATTAAATGTCATCCCCTTGACTAGAAGGACATTCTTAATCCCAAGACATTCGGATATTTGAATGTCTCATATTTCTATAACCTTAAGACTACCATTGTTACCAAAGGAAACATTACCTCTACTTTTTCTTTGAAATGTAGTGAATAATGATCTATCACCGGTCATGTGTTTAGAGCACCCACTATCAACGTACCAAGTTGATAGATGCTCCCCCTCAATCATAACCTACACAATTCGAAAAATAGAAGATTTGGGTACCCAAATCTTGGGACCTAAAGCACCTACTAAGCAAGATTTAGGCACCCATGCTTTGACTACTTTCCTTTGAACCCTAGGAGTCTTAAATTGTCTAACATCAGTGCTAGACATTAAGGACACAAATGATGGTTCTTTAGGTCGGTAACCAATACCGGCCCTATTGTATACAGCCCTTTGCGCATTCAAAATCATATTTAAGGTCTTTGAGCTTGTTGAGAATTTCTCAAGAACACTCTTGAGTCTCTCAACTTCACTCTTCAATGATTTGTTCTCATCTTCTAACATTTCTACATTTAAATCATCAACATCCTCATCCTTAGAGGATTTCATCTGTTCAACTTCAATTTTCAATGCCTTAACCTTATTTTTTGACTTTTTCAACAAATTGGTTAAACATGCAATGGTTCTATAACATTTGTCTAATTCGGGAGTGATTACCTCTTCATCATCCGAAGATGATGAAGCCGCGTTTGAGGAGTCGGTGGATTCATCACTACTCTCTTCTCCTTCAATTGCCATGAGTGCCACATGACGTGTACTCTTCTCATCCTTCTCCTCTTCGGATGAACTTGAGGAGGATTCATCCCATGTGACCTTCAAGGCCTTCTTCTTCTTCTTTGATTTCTCCTCCTTCTTCTTTAGCTTTGGGCAGTCCTTCTTGAAGTGCCCTTTCTTACTACATTCATAACACGTAATATTAGACTTATCAATCTTAACTTCACTAGGGTTACCTTTACCCTTGAAGCGCCGACTCTTCCTCATCTTCCTTCTAACAAAATTGGCCATCTCGGAGGAAGAATACCCATTGCCATCCTCCTCGGAATCGAACTCAAACTCGGAGGAGGATGAAGATGAAGAAACCTCCTTCTCCTTCTTCTTCTTGTTGGTCTTTTCCCCTACAACTAAGGCAATCCCCTTCTCCTTGGGACCTTTGTTAGCCATCTCATGTAACTCCATTTCACAAAATAAGTCATCAAGTTTTACAATTGATAAATCCTTAGATACCTTGTAGGCATCCACCATGGATGACCACAAGGCATTCCTTGGAAAAGCTTTTAGCACATACCTTATAAGGTCGCGGTTCTCGACCTTTTCATCAATGGAATGAAGACCGTTGAAGACTTCTTTGAACCTACTATGAAGTTCACTCACCGTTTCGCTCTCCTTCATGGAGAGGTTTTGTAATTGGTTGAGGAATAAGTCCCTCTTGGCGATTCTCGAGTCTCGGGTGCCCTCATGGAGTTTGATGAATTTATTCCATAAATCCTTTGCACTTGTAAAGGGAGCAACCTTGATTAGTTGGTCTTTGTTCATGCCACATTGCAAAGTCACCACCACCTTCGCATCGGCTTCTCCTTTTCGTGTTTGCTCGGCCGACCACCATGAGGACCCCAATTCTTTTCCCTCCGCATCTCTTGGAGGGGTGAAACCTTCCTTCACGGAGAACCACATTCCGATATCGGTCTTGAGGTAGTACTCAGTGCGAGACCTCCAATACTGAAAATCTGATCCATTGAAGAAGGGAGGTCGAGTGGTGCTAAAACCTTCTCTCAAAGCCATTGTTGACAGCTCTCGGATGTTAAGCCGCTTGTACAGAGCCCCAAGCTCTGATACCACTTGTTGGAACTTGGATGGCTAGAGAGGGGGGGTGAATATAGCCAGACACAAACTTCTTTCACTTTAGGGTTTTTCTGCACTTCACGGTTAGTAGCACAGTAGCAGAAATAATGGAAATAGAGAAGTGCAGCAACCCAGAAAACAAAAACAAACTAAAGCAACAAACAAGATCGCTAACAAGGAGGGTTTACAAGGTTCAGGGATAACTTACCCCTACTCTTTGGCGTGCCCATGAGGTGGGCGATCCCTTGTTGTCGACAGATCAAGCCCCGGAAAATCTGGATATCAAATGGAACCTCCTTCTCGATGGAGAAACCTCTCCACAGCGTTTCACAGAAATAATGAAGTTAAGAACAGTGAAACAAGAAGGCTTACAAAGTACTAGGAACCAAAGGAACATAAGAGAACTTCTCCCGAACTCGACTCAGCACAGATCTCACGCAAGAACTCTCTTCTTCGTGTCTTCTTGTTGATGGACTCGTCAAGCTTCTTGTTTCCTCCAAGTGCTCAAGTATCAGTATGTTGCTCCAAGAATCAGAGTGTTTGCAAAGTGATGGAGCAAAGCTTGTCGCAAGAAGTGATCCAGTGTTCCTGAGGCCTCATCGCTACCAAGCCCTTAAGCCTCTCCCACTGATCGCCAGGTCACAGCCACCTCTCTGCAGCTCCCAACTGCTCAACTACAACTTCTCACCTACCACTGAGCTCTCCTGGACTCCCTGAGCTTCCCTCAGACGAGCCCCAGTCAGCAGCTCCAGCAGCGCCAGCATCCGATGCAACCTGAGATGGAAACCTGCCCAATCTGACGTAGCAAAAGCCTCAGTTTGACTCCCTTGAAGTAAACCTGAGTAACCTGCACACTTAGCAGCTCATTAGCTCAGCAAATCAATGGAGTATCAATAATCAGAAGTTAGAAGCAAAGATCAGTAGCGAATCAGCAGAGAAACAGACGTAATCAGAGCTCTGATAGCGTTTTTGAATTAAAGCTGTCAGCCGCTGATCGGTCACCGGACCGATCAGAGTGACTCCTGATCGGTCACCAGACCGATCAGGCTCCATCCTGATCGGTCCTCAATGCGTAATCAAAAATTGCGACTTCTCCGGGATCGATCACCAGACCGATCCCAAGTCGTGGGTCAGTCACCAGACCGATCCACCCCTTTGCAGGGTGTTTTTCCAGCTTCACAGTCCAACCCTCCTGATCAGTCCCCAGACCGATCAGGATGTGGCCTGATCAGACTTGTGACCGATCAGGCCACCCTCCGACCGATCAGACTCCAACCTGATCAGTTATAGTGAGAAGTCCGCGACGTTTGATCGTTCACCAGAACGATCCGAACAGTATCCCTGATCGGTCACCAGACCGATCAGGAGTCAATCAGTAAGGTTTCTAAACTCACTGTATGCTCCTTGATCGGTCACCAGACCGATCAGGAGCCGATCAGTAGGTTTGCCAATGTCACCGTATGTTCCCTGATCGGTCATCAGACCGATCAGACATCGCTAGATCGGTCACTAGACCGATCCATGAGGGAACTCCATGCCAACTTCCATGATCGGTCACCAGACCGATCCAAGCAAGGCCAAACCCACTCTAAGTCAAGAGAACTGCCTCCCAACTTCCCCTGACTCGTGCTCAGTGTTAGTGATATGAGAAAAGTGTCCTAAGGCAATCGCCTTATGATTGTAATCATTTATTTTAATAAATGAATATTCACTATTTGAGTATACATGTTTATGTATTTGATTGAGATCTTAAACTTATTTACTGAATGTCCGTAATACAATTGACAGCATGAGAGAATTTGTGATGAATTCACAACTAGTGATTATCTCTACATGTGTAATTGTGAAGTTTTGAAATTGTCCCTAGTCGATGAATTGATAAAAACGGACACTATCAATTCTGTTGAGACTAGCATGGGTTATTCTCTAATCAGCTGATTCTCACTGGCTGGTGACATTGGGATGTCCGGAGATAAACATGGATGCTAGTTAAGGGAACTAGTTCATTGGAGTGACTGGTTGTAAAACTTCAGATGGTAGTCTATATATAGACATGTCAGTGAAGTTCTTACTGCAGCTTAAGTGCGATGTTCCTTTGACTTGCGGTGTTCAAGTCATCTTGGTCATGGAGACTTATACTTTGACATCTTAAGCAAGCATCTCCAAGGAGGTGTAGACCCAGGATGATTGGGTATAAGCCGAAGTGCCCGAAGATGTTTGAACAACCTACAAAGAATTCACCACTCCTTGCGAGGAGATGTATACCCAAGGCCTATCGTCGGATTGTTACTCGAAGCCTCTGGCCAGAGCATGACATGTTCAGAGTATGAATCTCTTAGATACATGAGAGTAATTAGAATCCGTAGGACGATAAAACGTTACTTGGGCTAGGTGTGACGTAGTCAGCCTAGTGGGGACTGACACATATAGACCATGTCCTGAACCAAGTGGGTATAAGATGGTGAAGGGAATGGGGCATGATTCATTATAGCTGCTGAAGGGTTTCAGAATTGTTTCTGAGGTCAACCGTTGATCTTTCGATTAATTGGGAATCATGATGTACTACTAGGTGCCACTTATGATCATTCTATAATTGGTTAATTATAGACGGCCAACATAAATTGAAAGCCTATTTAGTCACACGCACTACGAGTAATCCGAGGGATTTAACACAAGTTAGAAATTGGATTTTCCAATCAAGAGAGATTAGGTTTTGTTGAGCCAAACGATAAGTTGAATCTGAATTTTTCAGAGACGCATCGGAAGCGTAAAATGGCTAAGTCTTTTGAAGACTTAATAGATGAATTAAATGAGTTTAATTCATTGGGGCGTGGCCTGGATAGGCCGGCCAAAGAGGGTCCCCACCCTCTTTGCTTGGCCGGCCACAACAAAGGGAGGGAACCAAATTGTTTGGTTCAATTTATAAAATAAATCAAGTGTGGTTTGTTTTATAAAATTATGGATGATATAAATTTTTTATATAAACCAAGGTTTGGTTTATTTTTCATGGAAATTAAAATGAACCATAGATTGGTTGATTTTATTTTATAAAATCAATCATGGATTGATTTACCATGATAAAGAAATTTATATAAAATTTATTTTTCATGGAAATTAAAATGAACCATGGATTGGTTTATTTTATTTTATAAAATCAATCATGGATTGATTTACCATGATAAATAAAATTTATATAAAGAAATTTATATAAAGAAATTTATATGATAAATTTCTTATGAAAATTTATTCCATAAGAAAAAAGAGACTTGGTTGATTTTTATCATGAATTAAAATATGATTTTAAGCATGATATAAAATCAAGACTTGGCATGATGGAATGTCATAGAAAATTTATATGATAAATTTCTTATGAAAATTTATTCCATAATAAAAAAGAGACTTGGCGGTTGAGAGGCCACTATATAAAGGACCCAAGGCAAGGCTTGGAATTCATTCGAAATAATCCAAGTATTCTTGCTTGGGCTCTCTCCCTCTCCTCCCTCCTTCCTCTTGGCCGGCCACAAGCCTCTCTCCCTTTCTTCTTGCCGTGAGCACAAGGAGAAGCACCGAGGCGACGAAGTTCTTCCGTTGGGACGATCTTCCTCTCTGGCCATCATCACCTTGGGATTGGGTGCAAGTCATCTTCCTCCTTCTCGCCGAAATTGTGATTCCGGCCAACCTTGGTGGTGAGTTTTTCGATGTGATTAATTCTCTCTTGGTTTTTGTCGCGTTCTCGGAGAATCTAGTAGTTCTCGAAAACACGAAACTCGTGGCTTTGCGAAGTCATCCCGAAGATACTCGGCGTGGACGCGAATAGAGGCGGAGCTTCCGAGGGACGCTTACGGTTGGATCTCGTCCCTTCCTTCGAGTTACGCGAGGTAACAAGTAAATTAGTTTACGTTTCTGCAAAATTTTAAATATATGATCATGTCTACACAATATAAGGTTGCATGCTTAGATGTGTGGTTAAATAATTTGAGAAATTATTTATGCTAAACCTTCCGCTGCACGTAATTAATTTTAAAATTACGAATCCGCATCCATGTCAACATGCACCCGGTCTCAACACTCAGTCCCCCGGACTAAGACATCATGCCCAGTCTCACTCACCGGGACTTCAACCTAGCCTTTCAAGCTAGGACCTGACCCTCCAATCCAGGGTTTTATCCAACCTAGCCCTCCAAGCTAGGACCTGACCCTCCAAGCCAGGATTTCATCCACCTAGCCCTCCAGGCTAGGACCTGACCCTCCAAGCCAGGATTTCATCTAACCTAGCCCTCCAGGCTAGGACCTGACCCAGGGCTAGGACCTGACCCTCCAAGCCAGGGTTTCATCCACCTAGCCCTCCAGGCTAGGACCTGACCCTCCAAGCCAGGATTTCATCCAACCTAGCCCTCCAGGCTAGGACCTGGCCCTCCAAGCCAGGGTTTCAACCACCTAACCCTCCAAGTTAGGAATTTTCACACCTAGCCCTCCAAGCTAGGACTTTTCCACACCTAACCCTCCAAGTTAGGACTTTTCACACCTAGCCCTCCAAGCTAGGACTTTTCCACACCTAACCCTCCAAGTTAGTATTTTTCACACCTAGCCCTCCAAGCTAGGACTTTTTACATTCATCCAAAGCCCAGTCCCCGACCAGGACTTAATCATAATCTTCTCATAAACCTAAACTAAAATCGGTGTCAACACCAAAACAACAATCAGGGTCAGACTGCATCAACACTTAGATAGAATTGGACAACCCATCGGGATAGTTGTAGTGTTGTCAGGTGTGGTTGGTCTTGACCATAGGACTACACTAGTGTGCTATGAGTACATTGAGCAGGACCGAAACCCGAGGTTATCCAATTTGTACTAACTAGATAATTGGATAGGACCTTAGTTGTTATTATGGAGGACGATCCCTTAATCCCGAAATAATATCGGGCATATATTATTATTTATTATTTCTTTGATTTATCAAAGGGCGAGATCTATTCTGTTAGATCGACAGACCCGATAAGTTGGGAAATAATATTAATAATATGATGTGCCGATGATTATTGACGAAATCTGTGTTCTGGTGAGTCAGGATGATGATGCCCCCTTGATGAGCTCAAAAGGTTCATCGTGCCAAATCCTGCAGGTGGATTTGATCCGGCACGTTGAAAAGGTTGAGTGGTACTAATCAAGGACTCAAAAGTTAATTAATTTAAATTGTCAGTAATTTAATTAATTAACGGGCATGCGCTATCTTAAACACGGGGGGATGGATGACTCATAATATGTGGAACCCATATGAAAATATGGGGGTTGGTGAGGTAAGTTCAATTAAGATCCTTTAGTGGAATGGATCTTAATTAATGGACCGGGTTAGGATCCATTAGCGGGCCAAGAACCAACTCCTCCTCTTGGTCCCTACCTTAGCCCTATAAATACCCTATGAGATCAAGAAACCAAACCAATTAATCAATCCTAGAGCCAAGACCAAAAACCCTCTCCCTCTCCCTCTCTCTCTCTCTCTCTCGGCGGCGCAACAAGAAGAAGAGGAGGAAACTCCTCGATTCTTCCTCCCTCCTCCATCAAACTCCGGTTAGGCTTACAGAAGCAAGGCAGAGGAGTCCTCTACCTTGCGTGGTGCTCAGGGAGGTCGGAAGAGGGGCCGGCGGCTTGCTGTAGGCAGCGCAACCTTGGGTTGCGCCGGCGCCGCAAGCAAGGAGAAGAAGAGGTGGTGCGGGTTTTTGTGGTTGAGAAGAAGGTTGTCTTTTATCTTCTTCTTCTTCTTCATCTTCCTCTTGAGGTGTACCGCTGATCTGGAGGGCTTGGAGCCGGCTCCAGTGGACGACAACGCAAAGGGAGGGGAGGAGGCTTCGGCGGCGCAAACCCTAGGGCTTAGGGTTTTCGACCGGTTGAAGAAGTGGGTTGGTTGGTGCTCTTGGTGATCTCGGATCGTAGTAGATCATCGTTCACATGACGTCTGCGAAGGGAGGGACATAAGGTAGAAGACTGCGAGGTGATCGGAAAGGTATAACTTTCCAAACGCTCCTTTGTATATCCTTGTGTTGTGCATGTACTATGTTGATATGTCTCGTCATTTTATGTGTTAGAATTTATTGTTTTGCTTGCAAAATATATTTAATAAATTCTTAACTGGACCCTGACCATAAACACAAAAGCCGGTGATCAACTCGTCGCCTTTTCCGCGATCGAACGGTCGAGCGAATTGCAAGTCCAATTTTGGTAATTGGCTAAGTTGCAATTTGGATCGTTCGATACGGCACGAGACGATCGATGGGAAACGGCTCTCTATTCGGATTGAATTTTTTAATCCGTAGGCATAGAGAGGTCTCTCGGATCAACTAGGTATTTCCTAGGGAGACCCGCCAAGCTATACCCAACAATTGGTATCAGAGCTGTGGTTTCCGGCTTTGTGTGTTTATGATTGGTTATTTTTGTAATTTTTTATACATTTTTATTTTGATGATGTGTGGATGTGTGTAGCCTAACTCTGTGTTGCAGGCGCGAGATTCCAACTTCATGGCCAAAATATTATTTGTGTGAATGTTTGCAAATATTGTAATTAATTAATCCTCGGGGTTGACGAGGCTAGGTATTTAATTTTTGTAATTAAATACGGCACATGTTTAGCCGAGTTTTTTATTTTATAGTTGATCTAGATTTCATGTACACTTCTTCGTGGAGTATAGGATCAATGATGTAAATAAACTCTTCATTTCGGCTCGGAGAACCCTCAAGGTAGCATGCGCAGAAAGAAGGGAGAAGTGGATGAAATGACGACACGACTGGAGGCACATGAGAGACCAAGGGGCCATGAAAGTTGAAAATCTAGGATTTTTCACTAATTTCATTTTCATGATGTTGGTTGTGTGCTTGGTTGTGTGGTAGTGCTAGAAAATTCCTCGAGATAAACTACTAAGTGGGAGAGGGACCCCAAGGGTCCCACGACTTTCATTACAATTCGATAAGTGATGTGAACAAGTCTGCGCGTCGGCTCTGAGTGCCTTCCTCCCCATCAGATGGACTTGTTCTGCGGATCACTGGGTCGAAAAAGACTGTAGAAAATTATTGAAGAGCATGTGGACTTCCCCATTGGAAGACACATAATCAGAAATAATTTTCTTGGTGTCGTGTAATGGTGCACACTTAGATGCGAATAATAGTATCCTCCCCATCGGAGTCACTGCTATTATTCTGCAGAGCCGAAGGAAACCAACTATTGATCTTACTTGTCAAAAAGTTAGGTTGACAAGATAGTAAGATCAATGGGTAAAACCTCCTCTTATGAGTGTAAGGATTCGTATACGTCCACACCATCGTGGCATGAGAATTTTTCGGTGTACAGGGGTGTTGGTGAAATTCGAAAATTAATTATTTTGAGGAATCAATTTATTTTCGATTTCTAAAGTAGTGTATGTTGTGATTCTCAGGTTTTTCATAATGGCCTTTACTCCACTAGCAACTATTCTTAAGAACAATAAACTTACTGGCCCTAATTACATTGACTGGAAGAGGAACCTAGACATTGTCCTCACTGCTGAAGAGTACAAATTTATACTCTTCGAAGAATGCCCAGAAAAGACTAGAGAAGACTCTGGTGAAGAGTTGAGGGAGCGTTATAGGAAGTGGAAAAAGGTAAATGAGATGACGCGGTGTTACATTCTGGCATCGATGTCGAATGTGCTGCAACATCAGCATCAGGCCATGCCCACTGCCAGTGACATGATGCTGAACCTCAAAGACCTCTTCGGGCACCAAGGTCGAGCTGCTAGGCAAAGTGCGATGAAGAGTCTGATGTTAACCACTATGGTTGAAGGGACACCCGTTAGGGAGCATGTCCTAAAGATGATAGCTCATGTCAATCAGATTGAGGTACTGGGAGCTGAAATCGATGGGGAATCCCAGGTCGATATCATACTCCAGTCTCTACCGAAGAGTTTTGAGCAGTTCAACCTCAACTATAATATGAACAAGAAGAATTATACGTTGGGTGAACTGCTAGAAGAACTCCAGGCGGCAGAGGCACTTTTTCAGAAGAACTCACATGCCTTAGTAACTCAAAAGGTTTCTACTTCTGATCCGAAAGGCAGGAAGTAGAAGAAACGAGGAGGGTTCAAGAAGGCAGGAGCATCACAAAGACCCCGGACTAGTATGAAGAAGCCAAAGGGCAGGTGCTTCACATGCAAGTAAACTGGGCACTGGAAGGCGGACTGTCCCCATCGTAAAAGCAAAGGTATCTCTTCAACCCTAGTCGTTGAAATATGCTTAGCGGTGCTATCTACCAGTACCTGGTGTGTAGATACAGGAGCCACTGACCATGTCTGCAATACTCTGCAGGGGTTCCAGGAAACCCGACGGCTGGCGAATGAAGCAATCATGGTCTACATGGGCAATGCTACAAGAGTAGCAGCAGTAGCAGTGGGAGTATTTTATTTATCTTTTGAGAGAAATAAAGTGTTAATTCTGAGAGATTGCCTTTATGTACCTTCATTTAGAAAGAATTTAATTTCAGTTTCTAAGTTATTTAAGGATGGATATTCTGTTACTTTTGATAATAAAGTTGTTATTAAGAGAAACAGAGAGATTATCTGTTCGGGTACGTTGGTTGACAATCTGTATACTCTAGAACCAAAACCTCCCACGATGCACACTGAAGTAAATAGCTCATCATCTAACTTAAATAAGAGAAAAAAATATTCTAAGATGAATCAGACATATCTTTGGCACCTTAGGCTTGGTCATATTAACCTTAGTAGGATTCAGAGGTTGATAGCCGATGGGCCCTTGGGTTCATTTGTGGTGGAGGATCTCCCGACCTGTGAGTCTTGCTTGGAAGGGAAGATGACCAAAAGGCCTTTCAAGGCTAAGGGGTATAGGGCAAAAGAGGTGTTAGAATTGATTCATTCTGATGTATGTGGCCCTATGTCAATCCAGGCAAGAGGAGACTTTGAATATTTCATCACTTTCATTGATGATTATTCAAGGTATGGGTACATTTACCTAATGCGCCGCAAGTCGGAATGCTTTGATAAGTTCAAAGAATTCAAGGCTGATGTGGAGAAACATCGAGGTAAAAGTATCAAGACACTGCGATCAGATCGTGGTGGCAAATACCTCTCTGGGGAGTTTAGGAGCTACCTGTCAGAAGCTAGGATTCAGTCCCAGCTAACTGCACCCGACACACCCAAGCAGAACGTAGTTGTAGAAAGAAGGAATAGGACACTTATGGAAATGGTTAAGTCAATGATGAACTATTCAGACTTACTTGATTCATTCTGGGGATATGCTCTGGAAACAGAAGAACGAAGTTGTATAAAGAAGGAATATGACACTTATGGAAATGGTTAGGTCAATGATGAACTATTCATACTTACCTGATTCATTCTGGGGATATGCTCTGGAAATAGTAGCGTACATAGTAAACCTGGTTCCACCAAGTCAGTCCCTCGTACTCCCACAGAACTGTGGACTGGGCGCAAGCCCAGTCTAGGACATGTTCGGATTTGGGGTAGTCCAGCACATGTGCTGAAGGGAGATACTGATAAGTTGGAATCTCGTACAGAGGTGCGTCTGTTCGTAGGCTATCCCAGGGGAACGAAGGGTGGTATGTTTTATAGTCCTAAGGATCAGAAGGTAATTGTTAGCACAAATGTCAGATTCTTGGAAGAGGACTATATGATGAGCCATAAGCCAAAGAGTAGACTAATGCTAGATGAGTTAAGGAGGGACGTTTCGACTTTGGGATCAATTGTACAAGAGGATACACCACAAGTTACTGCACCACGTGTCACTCAGGAAACACAGGTAGTATCTCGTCGCAGTGGGAGGGTTGTGAGACAGCCTGAAAGGTACATGTTTTTGGGAGAGTCTTCAGACTTGTTCCGGGGTAAACATGAACCGGATCCCTGGACCTATAACGAGGCCCTCCAAGACAAAGATGCAGGTTCTTGGAAAACGACAATGAAATCCGAGATAGAATCGATGGATTCTAACCATGTCTGGAAGCTAGTAGAACCACCCAATGGTGTAAAAGCTATTGGATGCAAGTGGATCTACAAAAGAAAGAGAGGATTAGACGGGAAGGTTGAGACCTTCAAAGCAAGACTTGTTGCGAAAGGGTACACTCAGAAAGGGGGTATCGATTATGAGGAAACCTTTTCGCCAGTAGCCATGCTCAAGTCGATCCGGATTCTCTTATCTATTTAGCTCATATGGATTATGAGGTTTGGCAGATGGATGTCAAGACAACCTTCCTTAACGTGAGTCTTGATGAGACCATCTACATGCAGCAACCAGAAGGTTTCATTGCCAAGGGCAAAGAACATCTAGTGTGTAAGCTTAATCGATCCATTTATGGATTGAAGCAAGCTTCAAGGTCTTGGAACATCCGTTTTGACGAAGTAATCTAGTCATATGGATTTACTCAAAGTCCGGATGAGTCATGTGTGTATAAAAGATGTGACGGAAACGTCGTGGTATTTCTTGTACTTTATATATATGACATTTTGTTAATTGGCAACAATGTCAAAGTGTCATCAGACGTAAGGGTCTGGCTATCAAAGCAGTTTGATATGAAGGACTTAGGAGAAGCGGGACACATCCTTGGGATCAAGGTCATAAGGGATTGCCAGAAAAGGATGTTGTGCTTATCCCAAGCTTCATATGTTGACACAGTGTTGTCTCGTTTTAGTATGGAAAACTCCAAGAAGGGTTTCCTACCCTTCAGGCATGGAATTCCTCTATCTAAGGAGATGTGTCTGAAGACATCAAAGGAGATAGAGGAAATGAAGGCGGTTCCTTATGCTTCAGCGGTCGGAAGCCTCATGTATGCTATATTGTGCACGAGACCTGATATCTGTTTTGCCGTCGGCATGGTTAGCAGATATCAGAGTAACCCTGGACAGGGACATTGGACAGCGGTAAAGCATATATTGAAATACCTGAGATGGACTAGGGATTATATGCTGGTTTACCGGGCAGACCAATTAGTCCCTATGGGTTATACGGACTCAGATTTCTAGTCAGATAGGGACAAAAGTAAGTCTACCTCAGGTTTTGTGTTTACTTTAGGAGGTGGAGCCATTGTCTGGAGGAGTGTCAAGCAGAAGTGCGTGGCAGACTCCACCATGGAAGCTAAATATGTGGCAGCCTCAGAGGCAGCCAAGGAAGTTGTATGTCTCAGAAACTTCATCATGGACTTGGATGTGATTCCTGGTTTGTCCAGAACTATCACAATCTTTTGTGATAACAGTGGTGCAGTTGCAAACTCGAAGGAACCATGAGCCCATTGTTGATGCAGTCTGACCCTGATTGTTGTTTTGGTGTTGACACCGATTTTAGTTTAGGTTGATGATTATGATGATTATGATTAAGTCCTTATCGGGGATTAGGCATGGTATGGAAACTCCTAGCTTGGAGGGCCAGGTGTTGGAAAATCCTAACCTGGAGGGTTAGGTGTGGAAAATCCTAGCTTAGAGGGCTAGGTGTTGAAAAGTCCTAATTCGGAAGGGTTGAGTGAAAATTCCTAGCTTGGAGGGCTAGGTGAAAAGTCCTAACTTGGAGGGTTAGGTGAAAAGTCCCAACTTGGAGGGTTAGGTGAAAAAGTCCTGGCTTGGAGGGTCAGGTCCTAGTTTGGAGGGCTAGATTTGGAAAAGTCCTAATTCGGAAGGGTTGGGTGAAAAGTCCTAGCTTGGAGGGCTAGGTGAAAAGTCCTAACTTGGAGGGTTAGGTGAAAATTCCCAACTTGGAGGGTTAGGTGAAAAATCCTTAGCTTGGAGAGCTAAGGTGGATGAAATCCTAGCTTGGAGGGCTAGGTTTGAGTCCCTGGATTGGTCTGGTGACCGATCAGGGAAGTTGGCAAGCTGCTCCTTCGTGGATCGGTCTGGTGACCGATCCAGCGATGACTGATCAGTCTGGTGACCGATCAGGGAGCGCACAGTGAGGTTGGGAACCTACTGTGTGGCTCCTGATCGGTCTGGTGATCGATCAGGGAGCAGGCCGTTGCCTCGTTGCTTGGCTCCTGATCGGTCTGGTGACCGATCAGGGAGCAGGCAGCTTCCTCACTGTCTTGCTCCTGATCAGTCTGGTGACCGATCAGGGAGCCCACAGTGAGTTGAGTTCCCCCGCTGATCAGTTCGTGAACGGTCCGGTGACCGATCAAAGACTTAGGATTTGATTTCCGCAGTTACTGTTCACTCAGACGTGGATCGATCAGGCTTGAGCCTGATCGGACAGGGAGCTTCCTGATCGGTCTAGTGACTGATCAGGCTTCACTCTGATCGGTCTGGTGACCGATTAGGCTTGTGTCGCCACGAGAGCTGGGAGTCCCAGCAAAGCGGTGGATCGGTCTGGTGACCGACCCACGAGCCCTGGATCGGTCCGGTGACCGATCACTTTAATTCAAATTACACTGTCAGGCGCTCTGATCACGTCTGACCGTATTCTCTGCATTTTATCCCTGATACTTGATTTTCTGAGTGATATGCTGTTCTAATGCTCTGATTAAGCTGCAGGTGACAGGGAAGGATTCAAACACTCAAGGAGAGTCAACGGAGGCCTTTCCTTGGAGCAGGTTTGTCTGTTTTTCCATCTCAGGTTGCAACGGTTAGAGCTGGAGACTGGAGCTGCTGACTGGAGCTTGGCTGAGGGAAGCTCAGGGAGTCCAGGGAGAGCTCAGTGGTAGCTGGCGTTGGCAGGTAAGCAGCTGGAGGCTGCTGTGGGATGGTGTCACCTGTGCTCAGTGGAGAAACAAAAGGGCGTAGAGGAGAAGAGCAGAGTAGAGTTCGCTGAATCGTCTTCTGGCTTAGTTCTTGCTGCGCGTTTGTGTTCTCCACATCTTGCTTGTGTGTTCTGAAGCTCCATCATCTTGAGCAAGCATCTACAATCAGTGAAGCAACCATCCCTTACTTGAGCGCTTGGAGGAAGGAACAAGAGGCTTTGAGTCCAACAGCGAGAAGACACGGAGAAAGGGTTCTTGCGTGAGATCGTCGCTGGGTGGAGCTCGGGAGAAGCTTGCTGTGTTTTTGTCTTTGCTAAGTGCTAAGTAAGATCTTTCTTGTGTTTCATTGTGCTTAAAACTATATCTTTGATTGAAACGCTGTGGAGAGGTTTCTCCACCGAGAAGGAGGTTGCTTTCTATCCGGATCTTCCGGGGCTTGATCTGCGGACGATCAAGGGATCGCCCACCTTGCGGGCACGCCAAGGAATAGGGGCAAGTTATCCCCGAACCTTGTAAATTCTCTTATTAGCGTTCTTGTGTTTGCTCATAGTTTAGGGTTTTGATTTTCTGCATACTCTGTTTTTATTACTTCCGCTGTGCTACTAAACATTTAAGTGCAGAATTTTTGATAAGCTTAAAGTCCAAGTGCTTGGCTATATTCACCCCCCCTCTCTAGCCATCCGGGTTCCAACACCCATAAGGCGAGTAAGCACATAGAGCGCAAGTACCACCTGATACGAGAAATCATAAAGCGAGGAGAAGTGGCTGTCGCCAAGATTGCATCGGAGGACAACCTGGCAGACCCCTTCACTAAGGCTCTTCCATCTAGAGCTTTTGACAGGCATGTGGAGGGAATGAGAGTCAGATGTATGATAGTGGGAGAACAACAATGTCTTTATGTATAAGTGGGAGATTGTAAGATGTGTATACTGAAAGACATGACTTTTATTATATGAACATCTTTTATGAAAAGAGAATCACACTACACTAGGTGTTTGTTTATAATAGTACATACACGAAGTCCCATTGCTTTGTATTGTAGATAACATGGTGTGTGGTGTCACATGGAAGATCATGTTATCAGTACCTTACTTAGCATAAATAGAGGCTCACAACCTAGATGGAATTGGACAACCCATCGGGATGGTTGTAGTGTAGTCATGTGTGGTTGGTCTTGACCATAGGACTATACTAGTGTGCTATGAGTACATTGAGCAGGACCGAAACCCGAGATTATCCGATTTGTACTGACTAGATAATTGGATAGGACCTCAGTTGTTATTATGGAGGACGATCCCTTAATCTCGAAATAATATCTGGCATATATTATTATTTATTATTTCTTTGATTTATCAAAGGGCGAGATCTATTCTGTTAGATTGATAGACCTGGTAAGTTGGGAAATAATATTAATAATATGATGTGCCGATGATTATTGACGGAATCTGTGTCCTGGTGAGTCAGGATGATGATGCCCCCTTGATGAGCTCAAAAGATTCATCGTGCCAAACCGTGCAGGTGGATTTGATCCGGCACGTTGAAAAGGTTAAATGGTACTAATTAAGGACCCAGAAGTTAATTAATTTAAATTATCAGTAATTTAATTAATTAATGGGCATGCGCTATCTTAAACATGGGGGGATGAACGACTCGTAATATGTGAAGCCCATATGAAAATATGGGGGTTGGTGAGGTAAGTTCAATTAAGATCCTTTAGTGGAATGGATCTTAATTAATGAATCAGGTTTGGATCCATTAGCAGGCTAAGAACCAACTCCTCCACTTGGTCCCTGCCTTAGCCCTATAAATACCCTATGAGATCAAGAAACCAAACCAATTAATCAATCCTAGAGCCAAGACCAAAAATCCTCTCCCTCTCCCTCTCTCTCTCTCTCAGCGGCGCAACAAGAAGAAGAGGAGGAAACTCCTCGGTTCTTCCTCCCTCCTCCACCAAACTCTGGCTGAGGCTTACAGAAGCAAGGTAGAGGAGTCCTCTACCTTGCGTGGTGCTCAGGGAGGTCGGAAGAGGGGCCGGCGGCCGGCGGCCGGCTGTTAGCGGGGCAACCTTGGGTTGCGCCGACGCTGCAAGCAAGGAGAAGAAGAGGTGGTGCGGGTTTTTGTGGCTGAGAAGAAGGTTGTCTCTTATCTTCTTCTTCTTCTTCATCTTCCTCTCGAGGTGTACCGCTGATCCGGAGGGCTTGGAGCTGGCTCTAGTGGACGGTGGCGCAAAGGGAGGGGAGGAGGAGCCGGCGGCGTAAACCCTAGGGCTTAGGGTTTTCGGCCGGTTGAAGAAGTGGGTTGGTTGGTGCTCTTGGTGATCTCAGATCGCGATAGATCGTCGCCTACATGACGTCCGTGAAGGGAGGGACATAAGGTAGAAGACCACGAGGTGATCGGAAAGGTATAACTTTCCAAACGCTCCTTTGTATATCCTTATGTTGTGCATGTGCTATGTTGATATTGTTCGAACTTGGATGGCTAGAGAGGGGGGGGGGTGAATATAGCCAGACACTTAAACTTTGGCACTATTAAATTTCTGCACCTCAAATGTTAGTAGCACAGCGGAAGCAAAAACAAAAACAGAGTTGCAGAAAACTAAACCCTAAGCTAAGCACAAATGCAAAATGCTAACAAAAGGATTTACAAGGTTCGGGGATAACTTGCCCCTACTCCTTGGCGTGCCCTTAAGGTGGGCGATCCCTTGAT
This sequence comes from Boesenbergia rotunda, assembly GCA_024364735.1. NCBI lineage: Eukaryota > Viridiplantae > Streptophyta > Magnoliopsida > Zingiberales > Zingiberaceae > Boesenbergia > Boesenbergia rotunda. Next base: position 38,781 of record JAGFNQ010002294.1, read on the forward strand.
CGTTGGCAGATCAAGCCCCGGAAAATTCGGATAAAATGCAACCTCCTTCTCGGTGGAGTAACCTCTCCACAGTGTTTCAACAAAGATAGAGTTTTAAGCACAATGAAACACAAGAAGGATCTTATAGAGCACTTAGGACAGCAACCCAAGCAAACTTCTCACCGAGCTCCACCCAGCGCAGATCTCACGCAAGAACTCCCTTCTTCGTGTCTTCTCGCTGATGGACTCACCAAGCTTCCTGGTTCTTCTTCCAAATGCTCAAGTAACAGAGGTTGCTTCAGAGATCACAGTTGCTTGCTCAAGATGATGGAACAGAGTTGTTGCAAGCACAAGTTGTCGCAGAGTAGTTTCGTTGAGTTGCTGTTGTTCTTGTTGTAGTTGTTGTAGAGACTTCTCAGCCACCAAGCCCTTAAGTCCCTCCACTGATTGCCAGGCCATCTCACTGCAGCCTCCAGCTGCTCACCTGCAACCACCAGCCTGCTGAGCTCTCCTGGACTCCCTGAGCTTCCCTCAGTCTAGTCCCAGTCAGCAGCTCTAGCCAGCGCCAGCGTCCGTTGCAACCTGAGATGGCAAATGGACAAACCTGCTCCAAGGAAAGGCCTCCATTGACTCTCCTTGAGTGTTTGAATCCATCCCTGTCACCTGCACACTTAATCAGAGCATTAGCACAGCAAATCAGCAGCAAATCAAGTATCAGAGATTAAGCGCAGAGAAATCAGATGTGTTCAGACGCGATCAGAGCGTCTGACAGTGCATTTTGAATTAAAGTGATCGGTCACCGGACCGATCAGAGAGCCTCCTGATCGGTCACCAGACCGATCAGGGTGGGTTCAGACCGATCAGGCTCCATCCTGATCAGTCCCCAATGCTCAATCAGAAATCGCGATTTCTCTGGGACCGATCACCAGACCGATCCCAGGTTGTGGATCGGTCACCAGATCGATCCACCCCTTTGTAGAGTGATTCCTTAGCTTCGCAGTCTAACCCTCTTGATCGGTCACCAAACCGATTAGGGCATGCTCAGACTGATCAGGCTCCATCCTGATCGGTCATAGTGAGGAACTCGCGACACTTGATCGTTCTCCAGAACGTTCTGAACAGTGTTCCAGATCGGTCACCAGACCGATCAGGAGCAGATTAGTAAGGTTCCCAAAAACCTACTGGATGCTCCCTGATCGGTCACCAGACCAATCAGGAGCAGAGCAGCAGGGGAACTCAACTCACTTGTGGGCTCCCTGATCGGTCACCAGACCGATCAGGAGCTGAGCAGTGAGTGAAACACATACTCTCTGATCGGTCACCAGACCGATCAGTCATCGCTGGATCGGTCACCAGACCGATCCACGAAGGAGCACCATGCCAACTTCCCTGATCGGTCACCAGACCGATCCAGGGACTCCAACCTAGCCCTCCAAGCTAGGGTTTTATCCAACCTAGCCCTCCAAGCTAGGACCTGGCCCTCCAAGCCGGGATTTTATCAACCTAGCCCTCCAGGCTAGGACCTGACCCTCCAAGCCAAGACTTTCTCACACCTAACCCTCCAGGTTAGGACTTTTCACACCTAGCCCTCCAAGCTAGGATTTTCCACACCTAACCCTCCAGGTTAGGACTTTTCCACACCTAACCCTGCAGGCTAGGATTTTTCCACACCTAACCCTCCAGGTTAGGACTTTTCACACCTAGCCCTCCAAGCTAGGATTTTTTCACACCTAACCCTCCAGGTTAGGACTTTTCACACCTAGTCCTCCAAGCTAGGATTTTCTCACACCTAACCCTCCAGGTTAGGACTTTTCAACACCGTGCCTAATCCCCGATCAGGACTTAATCATAATCATAATCATCAACCTAAACTAAAATCGCTGTCAACACCAAAACAACAATCAGGGTCAGACTGCATCAACAATCTCCCCCTTTTTGTTGTTTGACAACCCGATTTTAAGTTTAGGGATTTTGAAATCAATTTTCTCAAATTCCAGAATCATAGGGGAATCAGGATTCTCCCCCTACAACATGATCATCCTAAACTTAACCAACCTCACTCTCCCCTTTTGTCAAACACCGAAAAGGGTGTAGACGGGTTGTTAAGTTTAATCATACTCCCCCTCAACCCTAGGGGTTTTCCAAAACAACAAAAGATTTGATTGAATTTTGAAAGCATATGAAAACATATGATAGTAACGCATAAACAAGCATATGTATCATATGAACATGACAGCATAAGCATAATCATAGCAACGCATAATGAGGCATACATAACGATAGCAATTTTATAAACAAGCATATACTCCAATCAATAAGCAGAAAATAGTAAGTCAAATATGAAAAGTAGGCATAGTGTCAGATGCATCATCAAGCATCAAAGTCAAGGCAAAGAGAGTACAAAAACCATCAACGTCAAGTCATAGGCATACAACCCGAAAGTCATACAATCCAAATAGTTAAATAGTCAAGGGCAGAAGCAGAATAGATCAACCATCAGCGGGGGGGGGGGGGGGGGGAGGTCATCATGGATAGGGTCATCCATCGTGGCATCATCAGGAATAAAAGATCTAGGTGCAGCACTGCCTGAGGGCGCATCTCCAGGAAATGTGTGTCGGCGCCACTCATCATACCAAGTCTGCTGTAAAGTACGGACCCCGGAGACATCAGACTCCACCATAGTCAGTCTGCGATCGAAGGAGCGAAAACCCGACTGAACCTCCTCGCGATAGAGCTCTCGCAAATGAAGATCATGCTGGATGGTCCGGTCAAGCTCTGAAATCTGCCAGCGCAGATCTGGGTCCGGCTCATAGTCGTAGTCAGCAGCAGCAGCGGGAGCCTCCGATGTGCAGTAGCATCTGCTGGTGCATGAAAGTGTGGACCTCCCCCAGGTAGATCGCCAAGTGTTGGGACCGGGTGCATGTTGACATGGATGCGGGTTCGTAATTTTAAAATTAATTACGTGCAGCGGAAGGTTTAGCATAAATAATTTCTCAAATTATTTAACCACACATCTAAGCATGCAACTTTATCTTATGTAGACATGATCATGTATTTAAAATTTTACAGAAACGTAAACTAATTTACGTATTACCTCGCGTAACTCGAAGGAAGGGACGAGATCCAACCGTAAGCGTCCCTCGGAAGCTCCGCCTCTATTCGCGTCCACGCCGAGTATCTTTGGGATGACTTCGCAAAGCCACGAGTTTCGTGTTCTCGAGAATTACTAGATTCTCCGAGAACGCGACAAGAAAACCAAGAGAGAAGTAATCACATCGGAAAAACTCACTACCAAGGTTGGCCGGAATCACAATTCAGGCGAGAAGGAGGAAGATGACTTGCGCCCAATCCCAAGGTGATAATGGCCGAAGAGGAAGATCGTCCCAATGGAAGAACTTTGTCACCTCAGTGCTTCTCCTTGTGCTCACAGCAAGAAGAAGGGAGAAGAGCCTTGTGGCCGGCCAAGAGAAAGAAGGGAGGAGAGGGAGAGAGCCCATGCAAGAATACTTCGATTGATTTCCAAGCCTTGCCTTGGGTCCTTTATATAGTGGTCTCTCAACCGCCAAGTCTCTTTTTTCTTATGGAATAAATTTTCTATGACTTATTCCATCATGCCAAGTTTTATCATATTTTAATTCATGATAAAAACCGACCAAGTCTCCTTTTTTCTTATGGAATAAATTTTCTTATCATGGTAAATCAATCCATGATTGATTTTATATAATAAAATAAACCAATCCATGGTTCATTTTAATTTCCATGAAAAATAAACCAAACCTTGGTTTATTATATAAAAATTTATATCATCCATAATTTTATAAAACAAACCACACTTGGCTTATTTTATAAATTGAACCAAAAACTTGGTTCTCTCCCTTTGTTGTGGCCGGCCAAGCAAAGAGGATGGAGACCCTCTTTGGCCAGCCCATCCAAGCCACGCCCCAATGAATTAAACTTATTTAATTCATCTATTAAATCTTCAAAAGACTTAGCCATTTTATGCTTCCGATGCGTCTCTGAAAAATTCAGATTCGACTTATCGTTTGGCTTAACCAAACCTAATCTCTCTTAATTGGAAAATCCAATTTTCAACTCGTTTTAAATCCCTCGGATTACTCGTAGTGTGTGTGACTAAATAGGCTTTCGATTTATGTTGGCCGTCTATAATTAATCAATTATAGAACGATCATGAGTGACACCTAGTAGTACATCATGATCCCTAATTAATCGAAAGATCAATGGTTGACCTCAGAAATAATTCTGAAACCCTTCAGCAGCTATAATGAATCATGCCCCATTCCCTTCACCAACTTATATCCACTTGGTTCAGGACATGGTCTATGTGTGTCAATCCCCACTAGGCTGACTACGTCACACCTAGCCCAAGTAACATTTTTTCGTCCTACGGATTCTAATTACTCTCATGTATTTAAGAGATTCATACTCAGAACATGTCATGCTCTGGCTAGAGGCTTCGAGTAACAATCCGATGATAGGCCTTGGGTATACATCTCCTCGTAAGGAGTGGTGAATCCTTTATAGGCTGTTCAAACATCTTCGGGCACTTCGGCTTATACCCAATCATCCTGGGTCCACACCTCCTTGGAGATGCTTGCTTAAGATGTCAAAGTATAAGTCTCCATGACCAAGATGACTTGAACACCGCAAGTCAAAGGAACATCGCACTTAAGCTGTAGTAAGAACTTCATTGACATATCTATATATAGACTACCATATGAAGTTTTACAGCTAGTCACTCCAATGAACTAGTTCCCTTAACTAGCATTCATGTTTATCTCCGGACATCCCAATGTCACCAGCCAGTGAGAATCAGCTGATTAGAGAATAACCCATGCTAGTCTCAATAGAATTGATAGTGTCCGTATTTATCAATTCATCGACTAGGGACAATTTCAATACTTCACAATTGCACATGTAGAGATAATCACTAGTTGTGAATTCATCACAAATTCTCTCACGCTGTGAATTGTATTGCGGACATTCAGTAAATGAGTTTAAGATCTCAATCAAATACATAAACATGTATACTCAAATAGTGAATATTCATTTATTAAAATAAATGATTACAATCATAAGGCGATTGCCTTAGGACATTTTTTTCATATCACTAACAAACTCCCACTTGGCCTAATGCCAATCGCTACGATATCCAATACCACAGGCTCTAACATGACCCTCAAACTTGCTTTGAGGCAAGACCTTAGTTAAAGGATCCGCTAAATTCCTTTCAGTGGGAATTTTCTCAATTTGTATATCATTCCTACTTATAATCTCTTTGATCAGATGATAGCGGCGAAGCACATGTTTGGATCGCTGATGAGACCTTGGTTCCTTTGCTTGTGCAATAGCTCCATTGTTGTCGCAGTAAACCGGTATTGCTTCATCAATGGTTGGAACCACACCAAGTTTTGAGACAAACTTCTTGATCCAGACTGCTTCCTTTGCTGCTTCCGAAGCTGCAATGTATTCCGCTTCCGTGGTAGAATCCGCTACGGTGTCTTGCTTGGAACTCTTCCAACTTATTGCACCTCCATTCAAAATAAATACTTATCCGGACTGAGATTTGGAGTCATCCTTATCTGTCTGGAAACTGACATCTGTATACCCACGTATTACCATATCACATTCTCTATATATTAGGAACACATCCTTAGTTCTTCTTAAGTACTTGAGGATTGTCTTGACAGCCGCCCAATGATCCATTCCTGGATCAGACTGGTATCTTCTTGTGACGCTCAGAGCATACGATACATCGGGCCTAGTACATAACATAGTATACATGATAGATCCTATGGAGGATGCATAAGGAATCTTATTCATGCAAATCCTCTCATCTTCTGTGCGCGGACACATAGACTTCGAAAGGTTGATCGCATGCCTGATGGGAAGGTAACCTTTCTTGGATTCCGACATGCTAAACCTTTCTAGCACTCGGTCTACATATGTAGACTGTGAAAGACCAAGCAATCGTTTGGATCTATCTCTATAGATTCTAATCCCAAGGATATAGGTTGCTTCTCCCAGGTCTTTCATGGAGAAAGTTTTGGAAAACCAAATTTTAACTGACTGTAAGACTGATATATCGTTTCCTATAAGTAATATGTCATCGACATATAACACTAGGAATATGACTGCACTCCCACTAACCTTCTTATACACACAAGGTTCGTCAGGATTTTGTGAGAAATCAAACTCTTTGATTGTCTCATCAAAACGGATGTTCCAGCTCCTGGATGCTTGCTTTAATCCATATATGGATCGTCGAAGCTTGCATACTTTGGTGTTATTAACCGATGTGAAACCTTCAGGTTGTATCATGTATACATCCTCAAGTAGGTTTCCATTAAGGAAAGCTGTTTTCACATCTATTTGCCATATCTCATAATCATAATGAGCTGCTATGGCCAGGAGCATCCGAATGGATTTAAGCATAGCTACTGGCGAATAGGTTTCGTCATAATCAATTCCTTATTTCTGACGATATCATTTTGCCACTAATCTAGCCTTAAAGGTAACAACATTACCTCCCATGTCAGTTTTCTTCTTGAAAACCCACTTGCACCCTATGGGCTTAATCCCTTCAGGTGGGTTAACCAAGTCCCATACTTGATTTTCATACATGGAATCTATTTCCGACTTCATGGCTTCAAGCCATTTATCCCTTTCTGAATTTTTCAGAACATCTTCATAACTGATAGGTTCGTCATCGTTAATGAGTAACACGTCGTTCGATTCACTTATGAGAAATCCGTATCTCTCTAGAATATTACGTGTCCTATCAGACCTACGAAGAAGTGGTGTTGTTTTAGGTTCAACTGATAGCTCATCATTATGAGTTATTGGTTGTGGGTCTAGACTAGGTGTCTCTGTAATGTCTATTGGAGTTTCTTGAACTTCTTCAAGTTCAATGCTACTCCCACTGTTTTCTTGTAAAAGAAATTCTTTTTCTAGAAATACAGCATGCCTTAAAACAAACACCTTTTGTTCCAAGGGATGATAGAATTGGTAACCTTTCGTTTCCTTAGGGTATCCAATAAATAGACATTTATCAGACTTAGCATCCAATTTGTCTGATACAGTCCGCTTTACATAAGCAGGACAACCCCATATCTTTAGATGAAATAAATGAGGTTTCTTACTATTCCACATCTTATATAGAGTAGTAGAGACTACCTTGGTCGGGACTCTGTTTAGTAAGTAAACAGCTGTCTTAAGCGCATAGCCCCAAAAGGATTTTGGAAGAGTTGCATGATTCATCATAGATCTAACCATGTCCATCAAGGTTTGGTTACGCCTCTCAGATATACCATTATGCTGTGGTGTATATGGCGGAGTCCATTGGGACAATATCCCATTGTCCCTAAGATAATCTTGAAACTCTTGACTTAAGTATTCACCACCCCGATCGGATCGAAGTATCTTAATACTTTTGCCAAGCTGTTTTTCTACTTCACTTCTAAACTCTTTGAATTTCTCAAAAGCTTCAGATTTGTGTTTCATTAAGAACACATACCCGAATCGTGAGTGATTATCGATAAAGGTAATGAAGTAGCTATAGCCTCCTTGTGCAAGAGTTGACATTGGTCCACATACATCGGTATGTATTAGACCAAACAATTCTCCCACTAGTTTACCTTTTTCGGAAAAGGGTAATTTGGTCATCTTGCCTTTTAAGCATGATTCGCATGTATCAAATGAACTAGGTTCAAATGATTCCAGAATTCCACATCAGTGTAATTTGGTCATGCGTTTCTTGCTTACATGGCCAAGACGACAATGCCACGTATAGGAGTCTATTTGATTATCTATTCGAGCACGTTTGTTGCTAACTTCGATATTGAAAATGTCACCGGATAAATCTAACGTGTAGATACCATTGCATAAAGTTCCAGTCCCATAAAGAACATCATTTAAAGTTATGTAACAGCAATTGTTACTAAAAGTTAAATGATAACCCTTTTCATTCAAGCATGAAATAGATACAATGTTCTTTATTAACGAAGGAACAAAATAACAATTATCCAATTCTAAGACAAGTCCAGTAGGGAGCTTTAGCAAATATGTTCCGAAGGCAATAGCAGCAATCTTTGCTCCATTTCCAACTCGCAAATTCGCTTGTCCCTTGACGAGTCTTTTTCTATTCCTTAGCCCCTGTATGTCATTACATATATGTGAGCTACACCCAGTATCAAGTACCCAGGTGTACGAGGAAATAGAGTGACATTCAATAACGAAGATGCCTGAAGAGGATGGGTCATCGAATGCCTTCTTCTTCAAGGACTCAAGATAAACCTTGCAGTTTCTTCGCAAGTGGCCCTCCTTGCTGCAGTGATGGCAAGTGCCTTTTGGTGCCTTTTCAATCTTTTGGCCTTAGTTAACTTATTGATGTCCAAAATGGAACGTAAATTCAGAGAAGACATGATCAGGTGATTATCCTAGAAATACAAATTGAGGTTATGTGATGAGAATGATAAAGAATGCATCAATATACATTAATTAAATCCTATTTATTTTCAATTGAA
>JAGFNQ010002294.1:71198-145288 GCA_024364735.1 Boesenbergia rotunda
GTAAGTAAACAGCTGTCTTAAGCGCATAGCCCCAAAAGGATTTTGGAAGAGTTGCATGATTCATCATAGATCTAACCATGTCCATCAAGGTTCGGTTACGCCTCTCAGATACACCATTATGCTGTGGTGTATATGGCGGAGTCCATTGAGACAATATCCCATTGTCCCTAAGATAATCTTGAAACTCTTGACTTAAGTATTCACCACCCCGATCGGATCGAAGTATCTTAATACTTTTGCCAAGCTGTTTCTCTACTTCACTTCTGAACTCTTTGAATTTCTCAAAAGCTTCAGATTTGTGTTTCATTAAGAACACATACCCGAATCGTGAGTGATCATCGATAAAGGTAATGAAGTAGCTATAGCCTCCTTGTGCAAGAGTTGACATTGGTCCACATACATCAGTATGTATTAGACCAAGCAATTCTCCCACTGGTTTACCTTTTTCGGAAAAGGGTAATTTGGTCATCTTGCCTTTTAAGCATGATTCGCATGTATCAAATGAACCAGGTTCAAATGATTCCAGAATTCCACATCGGTGTAATTTGGTCATGCGTTTCTTGCTTACATGGCCAAGACGACAATGCCACGTATAGGAGTCTATTTGATTATCTATTCGAGCACGTTTGTTGCTAACTTCGATATTGAAAACGTCACCGGATAAATCTAACGTGTAGATACCATTGCATAAAGTTCCAGTCCCATAAAGAACACCATTTAAAGTTATGTAACAGCAATTGTTACTAAAAGTTAAATGGTAACCCTTTTTACTCAAGCATGAAATAGATACAATGTTCTTTATTAACGAAGGAACAAAATAACAATTATCCAATTCTAAGACAAGTCCAGTAGGGAGCTTTAGCAAATATGTTCCGATGGCAATAGCAGCAATCTTTGCTTCATTTCGAACTCGCAAATTCGCTTCTCCCTTGACGAGTCTTCTTCTATTCCTTAGCCCTGTATGTCATTACATATATGAGAGCTACACCCAGTATCAAGTACCCAGGTGTACGAGGAAATAGAGTGACATTCAATAACGAAGATGCCTGAAGAGGATGGGGCATCGGATGCCTTCTTCTTCAAGGACAAAAGATAAACCTTACAGTTTCTTCGCCAGTGGCCCTCCTTGCCGCAGTGATGGTAAGTGTCTTTTGGTGCCTTTTCAATCCTTTTGGCCTTAGTTAACTTATTGGTGTCCAAAATGGAACGCAAATTCAGAGAAGACATGATCAGGTGATTATCCTAGAAATACAAATTGAGGTTATGTGATGAGAATGATAAAGAATGCATCAATATACATTAATTAAATCCTATTTATTTTTCGAATTGAATAACCCTTTTTATCAATTCGGGAGATCGTAGGAACATCTCCAAATAGGTTGATATCCAACCATAGATAAGAACAACCATGGCTGGAGTCCATCAAGTTATTCTTAGCTATGAAGGTAGGTAATTATACCGATTACATATTACACATATGTAACTATCACATTATGCTATCAACTAATTGAATGTTTGCATAAATCATTGGGTTGTTAACTCATTAACAAGTATGCAACAATATACATAGCACCCAACTGCACCTCTCTTTACATCGACCTTGGCTGTGGCACAACAAATCGATGCTCCAAGCTTAAGGCTGACCCATTAATCAAGAAATAGTTTTAATATGGTTGGAGCTCATTCAACCGTTTAGTCAGGCTTGGATGTGTCCAACAACCAAAACTAAGGATTGACCTCTGACTCCAACTATATTAATCATAAACTAATTCCATGGTTTGAACATGTTGAGGTTCAAGCCGGGCATGGATGTGTCCATCAACCCAAACGAGAAACAAAACTCCGGTTCTAACCATATTAATGGAAGGTGTTGGCCTTAATATTTTGTAAGGGGTTTTGGGTCTCATCCTTTTCTTTTATGCACATTCATGACATATAATATGTCATGGTTCTAACGATTTCCTTAATAAAGTATGTATGTGACTAATTTATCAAGTCTCATTAATTGAATTAGGAACCGATTTCCTAATTCTAATTTCATACTTTATTCAAGGAATTGTTTTGGGAAACAATTTCCTAATTATCATAATCAATTTCGGAAATAATATGTTTAAGACTTTTGATTTCTCTAAATCAAATCTTATTAAATTAAGAGACAGATTCCCTTAATTCAACCACATATTATTTTCATGAAAATCTTATTTAAGGAAATATACTCTATAGGAAATAATTTTCCTAATTAATTTTGGAGACAATAATATGTAAGAGCATCACCTCATAAATCAAATAAGGAAATTACCGTTTGAGAATCACCTAAAAAATTTCCAAGATTTGATCACATATTTTATTTATGGAAAATTAATATCAATAACTTAATTTGGACGGCTTTCCCGAGGCTCAATCCAAAATAAGAATTTAACAGTTTAAATTTAATTTAGGAAATTTAATTATAACAACTAACTTTAAATTAGACGGCTCCCCGAGGCTCAATCCAAAATAAAGAATTTTGTAAATAATTTAATTTCCAATTATGAATTTAAATGCCAATTAATATTTCCATAATTTGTCTAGACTTTCTTGAAAGAAAGTGCCCAAAATTGCGAGCTTTTCATAAATGGAAAGTTTCCAAAATATAAGGTTTTCAGAATAATTGTAAGTTTCTGGTACAAAGAAAACTTACGTTTTTCCAAAAATGAAAAATTTCCAAAATGAGAATTTCCAAAATTGGAAAGTTTCCAAAAAATGGAAAGTTTTCACAATTATCATAAAATTTCAGAAACAGGGATATTTCAAAAGTTTGCGAAATTTCATGAGGATTTCCAAACCTTGAAATTCCTAAATCGGAAATTTACCATAATTAGAAAGTTTCTATAACTGGAAAATTTTCCAAAATTGAGATTATGACAAAGTTTTCCGCAAAAACAATTATATGATTATGTCGAACACTAACCGGCTCTGATACCACTGTTGGGACCGGGTGCATATTGACATGGATGCAGGTTCGTAATTTTAAAATTAATTACGTGCAGCGGAAGGTTTAGCATAAATAATTTCTCAAATTATTTAACCACACATCTAAGCATGCAACTTTATCTTGTGTAGACATGATCATGTATTTAAAATTTTGCAGAAACATAAACTAATTTACGTATTACCTCGCGTAACTCGAAGGAAGGGACGAGATCCAACCGTAAGCGTCCCTCGGAACTCCGCCTCTATTCGCGTCCCGCCGAGTATCTTCGGGATGATTCGCAAAGCACGAGTTCCCGTTCTCGAGAACTACTAGATTCTCCGAGAACGCGACAAGAAAACCAAGAGAGAAGTAATCACATCGGAAAAATCATACCAAGGTTGCCGGAATCACAATTCTGGCGAGAATGAGGAAGATGACTTGCGCCCAATCCCAAGGTGATAATGGCCGGAGAGGAAGATCATCCCAACGGAAGAACTTTGTCGCCTAGGTGCTTCTCTTGTGCTCACGGCATGAAGAAGGGAGAAGAGCCTTGTGGCCGGCCAAGAGAAAGAAGGGAGGAGAGGGAGAGAACCCAGGCAAGATACTTCGATTGATTTCCAAGCCTTGCCTTGGGTCCTTTATATAGTGGCCTCTTAACTGCAAGTCTCTCTTATGGAATAATTTTCTATGACTTATTCCATCATGCCAAGTTTTATCATATTTTAATTCATGATAAAAACCGACCAAGTCTCCTTTTTTCTTATGGAATAAATTTTCTTATCATGGTAAATCAATCCATGATTGATTTTATATAATAAAATAAACCAATCCATGGTTCATTTTAATTTCCATGAAAAATAAACCAAACCTTGGTTTATTATATAAAAATTTATATCATCCATAATTTTATAAAACAAACCACACTTGGTTTATTTTATAAATTGAACCAAAAACTTGGTTCTCTCCCTTTGTTGTGGCCGGCCAAGCAAAGAGGATGGAGACCCTCTTTGGCCAGCCCATCCAAGCCACGCTCCAATGAATTAAACTTATTTAATTCATCTATTAAGTCTTCAAAAGACTTAGCCATTTTACGCTTCCGATGCGTCTCTGAAAAATTTAGATTCGACTTATCGTTTGGCTTAACCAAACCTAATCTCTCTTGATTGGAAAATCCAATTTTCAACTCATTTTAAATCCCTCGAATTACTCGTAGTGCGTGTGACTAAATAGGCTTTCGATTTATGTTGGCCGTCTATAATTAATCAATTATAGAACGATCATGAGTGGCACCTAGTAGTACATCATGATCCCCAATTAATTGAAAAATCAATGGTTGACCTCAGAAACAATTCTGAAACCCTTCAGCAGCTATAATGAATCGTGCCCCATTCCCTTCACCATCTTATACACACTTGGTTCAGGACATGATCTATATGTGTCAGTCCCCACTAAGCTGACGACGTCACACCTTGCCCAAGTAACGTTTTTTCGTCCTACGGATTCTAATTACTCTCATGTATTTAAGAGATTCATACTCTGAACATGTCATGCTCTGGCCAGAGGCTTCGAGTAACAATCCGACGATAGGCCTTGGGTATACATCTCCTCGCAAGGAGTGGTGAATCCTTTGTAGGCTGTTCAAACATCTTCGGGCACTTCGGCTTTTACCCAATCATCCTGGGTCCACACCTCCTTGGAGATGCTTGCTTAAGATGTCAAAGTATAAGTCTCCATGACCAAGATAACTTGAACACCGCAAGTCAAAGGAACACACACTTAAGCTGTAGTAAGAACTTCATTGACATATCTATATATAGACTACCATATGAAGTTTTACAGCCAGTCACTCCAATGAACTAGTTCCCTTAACTAGCATTCATGATTATCTTCGGACATCCCAATGTCACCAGCCAGTGAGAATCAGCTGATTAGAGAATAACCCATGCTAGTCTCAACAGAATTGATAGTGTCTGTATTTATCAATTCATCGACTAGGGACAATTTCAATACTTCACAATTGCACATGTAGAGATAATCACTAGTTGTGAATTCATCACAAATTCTCTCATGCTGTGAATTGTATTGCGGACATTCAGTAAATGAGTTTAAGATCTCAATCAAATACATAAACATGTATACTCAAATAGTGAATATTCATTTATTAAAATAAATGATTACAATCATAAGGCGATTGCATTAGGACATTTTTCTCATATCACTAACACCAAGACCCCTCCCGTCCTTCCAAACTAGTGCCCGATCGTGATCCCGAATGATGATACCGGATTTGGCAAACGCCCGTCTGCCATGTCTGCAATCCTGTCTAACCATGGGCACCGTCCGGCCCTTGGTTACATCAACTCCTACTAACATAAGCCAGTCGGTGATGACGTAACCAAACGGCATATAGACAGTGCGTTGGCTCGGCTCTCTATAGGATAAGATGGACTGAAAAATACTCTCCATGATGTCAAAGTCCATGCGGCGGTGCATACCATAGAGCATCAGGTAATGATAGGGACGGATCTCGGTCAAGGGCTTTGAAATGATAGGCAAGATGCAATTTGTGATTATCTTGAAGAGGATGTAGTCAATAGGGGAAAGACGGAGGGCCGCAAAGGTCGGAAAGTCGGGCCCTAACTCGTCAAGACCAGCTGGTCGTGGATGGCCAAAGAAGTGCTGATAAATGATATCAGGGGTAACATCAGCAAACGGAGCCAACAAAGGGTCAGAGAGCTCTGGATAGATAGAGTACAAGTTAGGCGATCGACAACCGCCCAAATACTCCGCTAGGATGTCATAGGAAAAATCAAAATTCCTCTTGGCGACCCGAGTAGTGAACTCAAAGCCCCCTTGAGGTCCTTGCTGAAGGTTGTTGTAAAACTCAGAAACAAGGTCATAGTTTATCGTCCGCTTCAGGGAGAGGAGAAAGCCAAGGTTGTAGAAGGTGACTATCTCCATGATGGAGGGACAATGCTCGGATAGAAAGGGAACATCAATTGATCGACAGGAGAGCAACTTGAAGGTTCTGGACTGAAAGGCCTGCTCACAGGCAGCATTGGGGAAACGAGAACTTGAAGAAGGCTGAGGCCTTCGGGAGGGCGTGGAAGAAGAAGGGCCTTTGCCCTTTGAGCTTCCCTCCACGGGTTCTTTTCCCTTAGATGACTTTCTAAAGGTTTGAAGAATTGATCATGACAACAATTTGAATCAAGATTAGTAAATCAGATATCGATAGGATCATGACACAAATTGATAATCAAGCCACAGATTAAAGGATCACATGATCAATAAAGAAATGGTCAAGGTATAGAGTAATCAAGGTAAGCCATTGAACACATTAGTCATAACCCAAGGAATTGATTAAGTGAGATGAGGTTTAATCAGTAACATGACAAGGAAGGGTCATGGCAGAATCATAGGGTCACGGCACAAGACACACCACAACACAAAATGAAGATCATGATTAGCATAAACTCATAATCTATGAACTGATCTGTAAGGAAAACTAACAAAAATGCTTACTTAGGTGCCATTATCGAGTTGCTTGATTTGTTGAAAACCTGATCATGAGAGGGAAAGCGCAGAAGCTTGACAGGAACCCTCGCGTGCGCACGAGAAGGAGAAGGGCTCACGCGAAGAAGCTTGCGCACACACTCGCAGGGATCCAAGATCTCCTCGCTGAACTCTCAGGAACTCACGCACAAGGAAGAGGGAGACGCAGGAAGAGAGTTTCGGTGCTAGGGCTTGGGAGATGAGGGGTTTTGGAGGAATTAATCGGTTGGTGGATCGGTCCACCTACCGTAAATTAATGTGATCGAACGGATCACCGTTCGATCTGGGAGCACCCAGACCGATCAGGCTCCGGCCTGATCGATCTGGCCTGGTCCTGATCGGTCGGGTGACCGATCAGGCAAGCTCCTGATTGATCGGCTGATCGATCAGGAAGCGAACAGTAGGTTTGGAGGTTTTTCCGTGAGCCCCCTAATCGGTCTGTGGACCGATCACCACAGGGTGCCAGATCGGTCCGGGGACCGATCCAGGCCAACACAGAATGTTTGGTCAATTTTTCGTGAAGTGTTCGGTGACCCCTCTGATCGGTCTGTGGACCGATCATCACAGAGGGCGCTAGATCGGTCCGGGGACCGATCCAGACTACCACAGTGGGTTTTGACAATTTCTCGCACAGGAGCTGGATCGGTCTGTTGGATCGATCAGACATACTCCTGATCGGTCCGGTGATCGATCAGGCTTCCTGAAATTCCTGATACGATCTGAAACTTTCAGTTTCAGACTTCCAAGTGATTTTTGACAAGATCTGATAAGAGTTATCGATCTTGGAAGTGGTCCCTTGAGTAAAATTGATTCCTGAACTAGGATCAAAGGTCCTTATGGGTTTAACAATCACCTTGCTCTACTCAAGTGGAGTCAAACTCAATCAACAAACATCCACTCAATTTCAACCAAGTTTGTATCAAATTCAAGTTTCCAATCAAGTTTCCTTGATTGGAATGCCCAAGTATGATCATGGAGCCAAGTACACATGTGTTATGCATTGGTTTTCCCCATACTTGGTCACCGTAGTGATTTTTATCTCGTCAACCAAATCTCTCAAGGGATGCAATGACATTTCGAGAAATTTAGTTGATCCTAACATCTCACCCCATTTTTAGCAAACAAAAATGTTTTGGTAAACCTTATAGTTTGTGTGAGATGTCCCCAAGTTACCTAATTGTTGCCCAACAATTTGAAATGATTATCAAGGGTTTTGAATGCATTTTGATGTCTATGAAGCGTGACACATTCCCAACTCCCTTCTTAAGAAGCTAAACTCATTTTCGAGGAGTGGTTTAGTGAAAATGTCTGCTAGCAACATCTCCTCTAGCAACATGATCCCTAATGAAGTGGTGGCGCACTTCAATATGTTTGGTTCTAGAGTGATGGACCGGATTCTTGGTTAAGTTAATTGTGCTAATATTGTCACACAACACTTGCACTCCCTTGTAGCTTAATCCATAGTCCTCTAGAGTATGAATCATCCACAACAATTGCGATATACTCTCTCCCATGGCGATATATTCTGCCTCGGTCGTGGAGAGAGCAACACAGTGTTGCTTCCGACTTGACCAACTAACTAAAGATGATCCTAAAAATTGGCAACCCCCACTAGTGCTTTTCCAATCCAACTTGCATCCAGCATAGTCGGAATCGGTATAGCCAATTAGGTCAAATGATTCGGTACGGGGGTACCATAGACCAACACCAATTGTGCCCTTGAGGTATCTCAAAATTCTCTTGACAGCAATCAAGTGAGATTCCTTGGCACAAACTTGATACCTAGCGCACATACACATAGCGAAAAGTATATCAGGTCGACTAGCTGTGAGGTATAACAGACTACTTATCATGCTTCGATATTGAGTCAAATCAACAGGTTTACCACTCTCATCATTGTCTAATCTTGTGTTTGTAGCCATGGGAGTGGTTACCTCTTTTGAATCACTCATGTTGAATTTTCGAAGCATCTCTTGGGTATATTTTGATTGGTGCACATGGATCCCATCTCGGGTTTGTTTGATTTCAAGTCCAAGGAAGAAAGTCAACTCTCCCACTAGACTCATTTCAAATTCACTCTCCATGTGTCCAATAAACTCATTTAAATAGCCCTTGTTGTTTGAGCCACAAATAATGTCATCGACATATACTTGGGCTACAAATATATTGTCACCATCTCTCCGTAGAAATAGTGTAGGGTCTATTTGGCCTCTAACAAAGCCTTTTTCAATTAGGAACGTCGACAACCGCTCATACCAAGCTCGGGGTGCTTGTTTAAGACCATAAAGTACCTTCTTGAGCTTAAATACGTGGTTTGGGAATTCGGTACTCTCAAACCCCGGAGGTTGTTCGACATACACCTCTTCTCTTATTAAACCATTTAGAAATGCCGATTTGACGTCCATTTGGTATAGCTTGAAACCCCGATGTGTTGCAAATGCAAGCATCAATCGGATGGACTCTAATCGGGTCACGGGAGCATAGGTCTCATCATAATCAAGACCTTCAACTTGACTGTAGCCCTTGACTACTAAGCGTGCCTTGTTTCCTATGATTTCTCCCTTATGGTTCAATTTATTTTTGAAGACCCATTTGGTTCCAATGATGGTGGTCTTCTTGGGTCTAGGGACTAAGTCCCAAACTTGACTTCTTTCGAATTGACCTAGTTTATCTTACATCACAATGATCCAATCGGGATCATTTAATGCCTCGTCAATTTTTCTAGGTTAAATTTCGGAAATTAGGGCAACTTCATTAGCCTTATTCCGGAAGAATGATCTAGTTCTAACCCCATGATGGATGTCTCCAACACCAACAATCTGGTCTTGGGGATGACTAGAGGCTAACCTAGTTGTCCTTGGTGTTGGTGGTGCTTCTTGAATGGTTTCACTAGACACTAGCTCAGCCTCAGGATCCAGCTGATCTATGTGTTGTCTAGGCTCACCGTCATCGGATTCATCACCATCAACAACATTAAGACTTTCATTCAAACCTAGTTTCCTAAGTTCGAATTGAGTTTCTTCGACATCTCCTGATTGATCATCTGATCTTGGAATTTCTTCAAAGACAATATCAGAAGATTCTTCAACCAATCTAGATTTCTTATTGTAGACTCGATAGGCTTTACTAACTAGGGAGTACCCGACCAGTATCCCTTCATCAGCCTTTGCCGTGAACTTCCCAAGGTGGTCCTTGGTGTTTAGGATAAACACCTTACAACCAAACACCCTAAGATGTTTAACCGTAGGTGGTTTTCCAAACCAAAGTTCATGAGGAGTCTTACCTAAGAACCTATGGATGAGGACTCGGTTTTGCACGTAGCGAGTTATGTTTACAGCTTCGGCCCACAAGTAGCTCGGTAGCGAGTACTCATTAAGCATGCTCCGCGCAGCCTCTTGTAAGACCCGGTTCTTCCTCTCTACAACACCATTTTGTTGTGGTGTTCTAGGACTAGAGAACTCGTGTCTATACCCTCTATCTTGACAAAACTTTAAAAACCGTTGGTTTTGAAATTCACCTCTATGATCACTTCTAATTGTCTTAATAGTTGATGATTTCTCATTTTCAACTCTTCTACAAAAGGAAATGAAAACATCTAAGGTTTGACCCTTATATTTTAGAAAATATGTCCATGTATATCTAGTAAAATCATCAATGATAACAAAACAATATCTACTACCATTCAATGATATAATAGTGCTACAATCAAACAAGTCCATATGAAGTAAATCCACTGCGGTAGAAGTACTTACAGTACTTTTACCTTTATGTACAGATTTTGTTTCTTTACCCATTTGACATGCATCACAAAGTTTGTCCTTTTCATACTTGATACTTGGTAAGCCACGAACTAATCCCTTGTTGGCCAACTTCCGGATATTCTTCATGTTCACATGAGTGCCAAAGGGTGGACTCATCTTCTCTTGACATGAGACACTTAGCAAAAGCATTAGTAGCACTTTTAAAGGAAACTTGGTAAATGTTATCTACTCTTGTTCCTACTAGTACCGTGTCAAAATTGTCATGTTGTCTAACTAGACATTGACTTGATTGGAAATCAATTATGTAACCCGCATCACACAATTGATTGACACTTAGGAGATTAAATGTCATCCCTTTGACTAGAAGGACATTCTTAATCCTAAGACATTCGGATATTTGAATGTCTCCTATTCGTATGACCTTAAGACTACCATTATTACCAAATGAAACATTACCTCTATTTTTTCTTTGAAGTGTAGTAAATAATGATCTATCCCCGGTCATGTGTTTGGAGCACCCACTATCAACGAACCAAGTTGATAGATGCTCCCCCTCAATCACAACCTACACAATTCGAAAAATAGAAGTTTTAGGTACCCAAACATTGGGACCTAAAGCACCTACTAAACAAGACTTACGCACCCATGCCTTGACTATTTTTCTTTGAACCCTAGGTGTCTTAGATTGTCTAACATCAGTCCTAGACATTAAGGACACAAATGATGGTTCTTTGGGTTGGTAACCAATACCGACCCTATTGTAGACTGCCCTTTGGGCATTCAAAATCATGTCTAAGGTCTTTGAGCTTGTTGAGAACTTCTCAAGAACACTCTTGAGTCTCTCAACTTCACTCTTCAATGATTTATTTTCATTCTCTAACAATTCAACATGCAGATCATCAACATCCTCATCCCTAGAGGACTTTAATTGTTCAACTTTAATTTTCAAAGATTTAATCTCATCCTCTAATATTTCAACATGCAAATCGTCTACATCCTCATCCCTAGAGGATTTCAATTGTTCAACTTCGAATTGCAATGATTTAACCTTAATTTTTGACTTTTTCAACATATTGGTTAAGCATGCAATTGCTCTATAGCATTTCTCAAGTTCGGGAGTGATTACCTCTTCATCATCCGAAGATGATGAAGCCGCGTTTGAGGAGTCGAAGTATTCATCACTGCTTTCTGCTCCCTCCAAGGCTATGAGTGCTACATGGCGTGTACTCTTCTCCTCCTTCTCTTTATCGGATGAGCTTGAGGAGGATTCATCCCAAGTGGCCTTCAAGGCCTTCTTCTTCTTTTTGGATCTATCCTCCTTCTTGAGCTTTGGGCAGTCCTTCTTGAAGTGCCCTTTCTTACTACATTCAAAACAAGTAATATTCTTCTTATCAAGCTTAACTTCACTTGGGTTACCTTTACCCTTGAAGCATCGACCCTTCCTCATCATCCTTCTAACGAAATTGGCCATCTCGGAGGAAGAAGAGCCGCTGCCATCCTCCTCGGATTCGGACTCGGATTCGGATGAAGATGAGGATGAGGAGACTTCCTTCTCCTTCTTCTTCTTATTCTTTTCTCCTGCAACTAAGGCAATCCCCTTCTCCTTGGGGCCTTTGTTAGCCATTTCATGCAATTCCATTTCACAAAATAAATCATCTACTTTGACAATTGATAAGTCCGTGGAAACTTTATAGGCATCCACCATGGATGACCACAAAGCATTCCTTGGAAATGCTTTTAACACATACCTCATAAGGTCGCGGTTCTCGACCTTTTCATCAATAGAATGAAGACCGTTGAGGACTTCCTTGAACCGGCTATGAAGTTCACTCACCGTTTCATTTTCCTTCATGGTAAGGTTTTGTAGTTGGTTGAGGAACAAATCCCTCTTGGCGATTCTTGAATCTCGGGTGCCCTCATGGAGTTCAATGAGTTTATTCCACAAATCTTTTGCACTTGTGAAGGGACAAACCTTGATGAGTTGATCTTTGTTCATGCCACATTGTAGGGTCACCACCGCCTTCGCGTCGGCTTCACTCTTTCGGGTTTGTTCAGCCGACCAACGCCATGATTCTAGTTCTTTGCCTTCATCATCCTTTGGAGGGGTAAAACCCTCCTTCACAGCGAGCCAAGTGTTGATATCCATCTTTAGGTAGTACTCCATCTTCGATCTCCAATATTGAAAATCAGCTCCATCGAAGAAGGGTGGACGGGTGGTGGAAAAACCTTCTCTCAAAGCCATTGTAGTTGATTCTCAGTTGTTAATCCGCTTGTACAGAGCCCCAAGCTCTGATACCACTTGTTCGAACTTGGATGGCTAGAGAGGGGGGGGGGTGAATATAGCCAGACACTTAAACTTTGGCACTATTGAATTTCTACACCTTAAATGTTAGTAGCACAGCGGAAGCAAAAACAAAAATAGAGTTGTAGAAAACTAAACCCTAAGCTAAGCACAAATGCAAAACGCTAACAAGAGGATTTACAAGGTTCGGGGATAACTTGCCCCTACTCCTTGGCGTGCCCTTAAGGTGGGTGATCCCTTGATCGTCGGCAGATCAAGCCCCCGAAAATCCGAATAAAATGCAATCTCCTTCTCGGTGGAGTAACCTCTCCACAGCATTTCAACAAAGATAGAGTTTTAAGCACAATGAAACACAAGAAGGATCTTACAGAGCACTTAGGACAGCAAGAACCCAAGCAAACTTCTCACCAAGCTCCACCCAACGCAGATCTCACGCAAGAACTCCCTTCTCCGTGTCTTCTCGCTGATGGACTCACCAAGCTTCCTGGTTCTTCTTCCAAATGCTCAAGTAACAGAGGTTGCTTCAGAGATCGCAGTTGCTTGCTCAAGATGATGGAACAGAGTTGTTGCAAGCACAAGTTGTCGCAAGCACAAGTTGTTGCAGAGTAGTTTCGTTGAGTTGCTGTTGTTCTTGTTGTAGTTGTTGTAGAGACTTCTCAGCCACCAAGCTCTTAAGTCCCTCCACTGATTGCCAGGTCATCTCACTGCAGCCTCCAGCTGCTCACCTGCAACCAGCCTGTTGAGCTCTCCTGGACTCCCTGAGCTTTCCTCAGCCTAGTCCCAGTCAGCAGCTCCAGCCAGCACCAGCGTCCGTTGCAACCTGAGATGGCAAATGGACAAACCTGCTCCAAGGAAAGGCCTCCATTGACTCTCCTTGAGTGTTTGAATCCATCCCTGTCACCTACACATTTAATCAGAGCATTAGCACAGCAAATTAGCAGTAAATCAAGTATCAGAGATTAAGCGCAGAGAAATCAGATGTGTTTAGACGCGATCAGAGCGTCTGACAGTGCATTTTGAATTAAAGTGATCGGTCACCGGACCGATCAGAGAGCCTCCTGATCGATCACCAGACCGATCAGGGTGGGTTCAGACCGACCAGGCTCCATCCTGATCGGTCCCCAACGCTCAATCAGAAATTGCGATTTCTCTGGGACTCTCCGGGACCGATCACCAGACCGATCCCAGGTTGTGGATCGGTCACCAGATCGATCCACCCCTTTGTAGAGTGATTCCTTAGCTTTGCAGTCCAACCCTCCTGATCGGTCACCAGACCGATCAGGGCATGCTCATACCGATCAGGCTCCATCCTGATCAGTCATAGTGAGGAACTCGCGACACTTGATCGTTTTCCAGAACGGTCTGAACAGTGTTCCATATCGGTCACCAGACCGATCAGGAGCAGATCAGTAAGGTTCCCAAAAACCTACTGGATGCTCCCTGATCGGTCACCGGACCGATCAGGAGCAGAGCAGCAGAGGAACTTAACTCACTTGTGGGCTCCCTGATCGGTCACCAGACCGATCAGGAGCTAAGCAGTGAGTGAAACACATACTCCCTGATCGGTTACCAGACCGATCAGTCATCACTGGATCGGTCACTAGACCGATCCACGAAGGAGCACCGTGCCAACTTCCCTGATCGGTCACCAGACCAATCCAGGGACTCCAACCTAGCCCTCCAAGCTAGGGTTTTATCCAACCTAGCCCTCCAAGCTAAGACCTGGCCCTCCAAGC
The DNA here is from genome assembly GCA_024364735.1 of Boesenbergia rotunda. Lineage (NCBI taxonomy): Eukaryota > Viridiplantae > Streptophyta > Magnoliopsida > Zingiberales > Zingiberaceae > Boesenbergia > Boesenbergia rotunda. The sequence goes on from JAGFNQ010002294.1 coordinate 85,503, forward strand.
CGGGATTTCATCAACCTAGCCCTCCAATCTAGGACCTGGCCCTCCAAGCCGGGATTTCATCAACCTAGCTCTCCAGGCTAGGACCTGGCCCTCCAAGCCGGGATTTCATCAACCTAGCCCTCCAAGCTAGGACCTGGCCCTCCAAGCCGGGATTTCATCAACCTAGCCCTCAAGGCTAGGACCTGACCTTCCAAGCCAGGACTTTCTCACACCTAACCCTCCAGGTTAGGACTTTTCACACCTAGCCCTCCAAGCTAGGATTTTTCACACCTAACCCTCCAGGTTAGGACTTTTCTACACCTAGCCCTCCAAGCTAGGATTTTCTCACACCTAACCCTCCAAGTTAGGACTTTTCACACCTAGCCCTCCAAGTTAGGATTTTCTCACACCTAACGCTCCAGGTTAGGACTTTTTACACCTAGCCATCCAAGCTAGGATTTTCTCACACCTAACCCTCCAGGTTAGGACTTTTCAACACCGTGCCTAATCCCCGATCAGGACTTAATCATAATCATAATTATCAACCTAAACTAAAATCGGTGTCAACACCAAAACAACAATCAGGGTCAGACTGCATCAACAGATATATCTCGTCATTTTATGTGTTAGAATTTATTTTTTTTCTTGCAAAATATATTTAATAAATTCTTAACTGGACCCCAACCATAAACACAAAAGCCGGCGGCAATCAACTCGTCGCCTTTTCCGCCGTCGAACGGTCGAGCAAATTGCATGGCCAATTTTGGTAATTGGCTAAGTTGCAATTTGGATCATTCGATACGGCACGAGACAGTCGATGGGAAATGACTCTCTATTCGGATTGAATTTTTTAATCTGTAGGCATAGAGAGATCTCTCGGATCGACTAGGTATTTGCTAGGGAGACCTGCCAAGCTATACCCAACACATTCGACCGTGGAAAAGGTGACGAGTGGATCGCCGACTTTTATATTTATGCTCGGTGTTCAATTAGTTAATTATTAACCATGACAAACAATCAAAATAATTAACTAATTAACATGAAATGACGAGGTAATTAAAACATGACACAATAATAAACAAGGAGCTTGGGAAGAGGTTATATCTTCCCGATCACCTCGCGACCTTCTACCTTATGTCCCTCCCTTCCCGGACGTCGTGTGAGCGATGATCTACCGGGAACCGAGATCACCAAGGCGACCAATCAATCACACCTTCTTCTTCTCTTCTAGCCGATCCAAACCCTAGCCTAGGGTTGTTGCCGCCGACTTCTATCCTCCCTCTCCCTTGCGCCGGCGGCCAACAGCAGACACCAAGTGTTAGTGATATGAGAAAAATGTCCTAAGGTAATCGCCTTATGATTGTAATCATTTATTTTAATAAATGAATATTCACTATTTGGGTATACATGTTTATGTATTTGATTGAGATCTTAAACTCATTTACTGAATATCCACAATACAATTCATAGCATGAGAGAATTTGTGATGAATTCACAACTAGTGATTATCTCTACATGTGCAATTGTGAAGTATTGAAATTGTCCCTAGTCGATGAATTAATAAATACGGAGACTATCAATTCTGTTGAGACTAGCATGGGTTATTCTCTAATCAGCTGATTCTCACTGACTGGTGACATTGGGATGTCCGGAGATAAACATGAATGCTAGTTAAGGGAACTAGTTCATTGGAGTGACTGGCTGTAAAACTTCATATGGTAGTCTATATATAGATATGTTGTTGGGACCGGGTGCATGTTGACAAGGATACGGGTTCGTAAATTTTAAAATATTTACGTGCAGCGGAAGAATTAGTATAATAATTTCTCAAATTATTTTAACCATGTATCTAGCATGCGACCTTATGATGTGTGGACATGATCGTAAATTAAAACTTTTGCGGAAAAGTAAACTAATTTACTTAGTACCTCGCGTAACTCGAAGTAAGGGACGAGATCCAACCGTAGCGTCCCTTGGAAGCTCCGCCTCTATTCGCGTCCACGCCGAGTTCTCTTCGGGATGACTTCGTAAAGTCACGAGTTTTGTGCCGACGAGAACTACTAGATTCTCTAAAGGCACAACTAGAAGATCAAGAGAGAAAAGATAGAAACTAACCACCGAATAACGGAATCAAGATTCCGTGAAGGGAGGAAGGAGTCGCGACCCGCTTCATCTTGGTGGTGGCTCACGGCAAGGGAGGTGGTGCCGGCCCTAGAGGGAGAAAGGTGGGCGCCGGCCCTAGAGAGAGAGAGGTGGGTGCCGGCCCTAGAGAGAGAGAGGGAGAGAATTAGAGAGAGAGAGGGAGCTACTTAATCTCTTGATAATTCAATTGAGGAATTCAAGCCTAGCCTTGGTTCCTTTATATAGTAGTCTCTCCATCGCCAAGTCTCCTCTTTTAACGGAATAAATTTTCATAAGAAATTTATCCTATAAATTTTCTTATGAATTATTCTGTTATGCCAAGTTTTATTATAACTAAATTTATAATAAAACAAATACATCTCTCCTTTTATTATGGAATAAAATTTACAAGAAATTTATAAATTTTTCTTATCATGGAAAAATCAATTCATAATTGATTTTATAAAATTAAAACAAACCGATCCATGGTTCATTTTAATTTCCATAAAAAAGAATAAATTTCTATAAATTTCTTTATATAAATTTCTTTATATAAATCACTTTATATAAATTTCTTTATATAGATTTATTTATCCATAATTTTATAAAACAAATCGCGCTTGATTTATTTTATAAAATAAACCAAATAAATTGGTTTTCTCTCCTTGTAGTGGCCTGCCAAACCAAAGAGGGTGGGTACCTTCTTTGGCCGGCCACATCAAGCCGAACCCTCGCGAATTAAACTCATTTAATTTGCCCAATAAGCCTTCAAAAGACTTAGCCATTTTAAGCTTCCGTTGCGCCTCTGATTAATTCAGATTCGACTTATTTCTCTTGATCGGAAAATCTAATTTTCAACTCGTTTTAAATCCCTCGGATTACTCGTAGTGCGTGTGACTAAATAGGCTTTCGATTTATGTTGGCCGTCTATAATTAACCAATTAATTATAGAACGATCATGAGTGGCACCTAGTAGTACATCGTGATCCCCAATTAATCGAAAGATCAACGGTTGACCTCAGAAATAATTCTGAAACCCTTCAGCAGCTATAATGAGTCGTGCCTCATTCCCTTCACCATCTTATACCCCCTTGGTTCAGGACACGGTCTTTATGTGTCAGTCCCCACTAGGCTGACTACGTCACACCTAGCCCAAGTAATGTCTTTCTCGTCCAACGGATTCTAATTACTCTCATGTTTCCTAGAGATTCATACTCGGAACGTGTTATGCTCTGGCCAGAGGCTTCGAGTAACAATCCGATGATAGGCCTTGGGTATACATCTCCTCGCAAGGAGTGGTGAATCCTTTGTAGGTTGTTCAAACATCTTCGGGCACATCGGCTTATACCCAACCATCCTGGGTCCACACCTCCTTAGAGATGCTTGCTTAAGATGTCAAAGTATAAGTCTCCGTGACCAAGATGACTTGAACACCGTAAGTCAAAGGAATATCGCACTTAAGCTGCAGTATGAACTTCACTGACATGACTATATATAGACTACCATGTGAAGTTTTACAGTTAGTCACTCCAATGAACTAGTTCCCTTAACTAGCATTCATGTTTATCTCCGGACATCCCAATGTCACCAGCCAGTGAGAATCAGCTGAATAGAGAATAACCCATGCTAGTCTCAACAGAATTGATAGTGTCCGTGTTTATCAATTCATCGACTAGGGACAATTTCAATACTTCACAATTGCACATGTAGAGATAATCACTAGTTGTGAATTCATCACAAATTCTCTCATGCTGTGAATTGTATTGCGGACATTCAGTAAATGAGTTTAAGATCCCAATCAAACACACAAACATGTATACTCAAATAGTAAATTATCATTTATTAAAATAAATGTTTACAATCATAAGGCGATTGCCTTATGACACTTCTCTCATATTACTAACAAACTCCCACTTGGCCTAATGCCAATCTCTACGGTATCCAATACAACAGGCTCTAACATGACCCTCAAACTTGCTCTGAGGCAAGGCCTTAGTTAAAGGATCCGCTAAATTCCTTTCAGTGGGAATTTTCTCAATTTGTATGTCATTCCTACTTATAATCTCTCTGATCAGATGATAGCGGCGAAGCACGTGTTTGGATCGCTGATGAGACCTTGGTTCCTTTGCTTGTGTAATAGCTCCATTGTTGTCGCAGTAAACCGGTATTGCTTCATCAATGGTTGGAACCACACCAAGTTCTGAGACAAACTTCTTGATCCAGACTGCTTCTTTTGCTGCTTTCGAAGCCGCGATATATTCCGCTTCCGTGGTAGAATCCGCTACAGTGTCTTGCTCGAAACTCTTCCAGCTTATTGCGCCTCCATTCAAAGTAAATACGTATCCAGACTGAGATTTGGAGTCATCCTTATCTGTCTGGAAACTGGCATCTGTATACCCACGTATTACCATATCTCCTTCTCCATATATTAGGAACACATCCTTAGTTCTTCTCAAGTACTTAAGGATTGTCTTGACAGCCGCCCAATGATCCATTCCTGGATCAGACTGGTATCTGCTCGTGACGCTCAGAGCATATGATACATCGGGCCTAGTACATAACATAGCATACATGATAGATCCTATCGCGGATGCATAAGGAATCTTATTCATGCAAATCCTCTCGTCTTCTGTGCGCGGACACATAGACTTTGAAAGGTTAATCCCATGCCTGATGGGAAGGTAACCTTTCTTGGATTCCGACATGCTAAACCTTTTTAGCACTCGGTTTATATATGTAGACCGCGAAAGACCAAGCAACCGTTTTGATCTATCTCTATAAATTCTAATCCCAAGGATATAGGTTGCTTCTTCCAGGTCTTTCATGGAGAAAGTTTTGGACAACCAAATTTTAACTGATTGCAAGACTGATATATCGTTTCCTATAAGCAATATGTCATCGACATATAACACTAGGAATACGACTGCACTCCCACTAACCTTCTTGTACACACAAGGTTCGTCAGGATTTTGTGAGAAATCAAACTCTTTGATTGTCTCATCAAAACGGATGTTCCAGCTCCTGGATGCTTGCTTCAGTCCATATATGGATCGTCGAAGCTTGCATACTTTGGTTTTATCAACCGATGTGAAACCTTCAGGTTGTATCATGTATACATCCTCAAGCAGGTTTCCATTAAGGAAAGCTGTTTTCACATCCATTTGCCATATCTCATAATCATAATGAGCTGCTATGACCAGGAGCATCCGAATGGATTTAAGCATAGCTACTGGCGAATAGGTTTCGTCATAATCAATTCCTTGTTTCTGACGATATCCTTTTGACACTAATCTAGCCTTAAAGGTAACAACATTACCTTTCATGTCGGTTTTCTTCTTGAAAACCCACTTGCACCCTATGGGCTTAATCCCTTCAGGTGGGTTAACCAAGTCCTATACTTGATTTTCGTACATGGAATCCATTTCCGACTTCATGGCTTCAAGCCATTTGTCCCTTTCTGAACATTTCAGAACATCTTCATAACTGATAGGTTCGTCATCGCTTATGAGTAACACGTCGTTCGATTCACTTATGAGAAATCCGTGTCTCTCTGGAATATTGCGTGTCCTATCAGACCTATGAAGAGGTGGTGTTGTTTTAGGTTCAACTGATAGCTCATCATTATGAGTTATTAGTTGTGGGTCTTGACTAGGTGTCTCTGTAATGTCTATTGGAGTTTCTTAAACTTCATCAAGTTTAATGCCACTCCCACTATTTTCTTGTAAAAGAAATTCTTTTTCCAGAAATACAGCATGCCTTGAAACAAACACCTTTTGTTCCAAGGGATGATAGAATTGGTAACCCTTCGTTTCCTTAGGGTATCCAATAAATAGACATTTATCAGACTTAGCATCCAATTTGTCTGATACAGTCCGCTTCACATAAGCAGGACAACCCCATATCTTAAGGTGAGTTAAGTGAGGTTTCTTACTATTCCATGTCTCATATGGAGTAGTAGAGACTGCCTTGGTCGGGACTCTGTTTAGCAAGTAAACAGCTGTCTTAAGTGCATAGCCCCAAAAGGATTTTGGAAGAGTTGCATGATTCATCATCGACCTAACCATCTCCATCAAGGTTCGGTTGCGCCTCTCAGATACACCATTATGCTGTGGTGTATACGGCGGAGTCCATTGGGACAATATCCCATTGTCCCTAAGATAATCTTGAAACTCTTGACTTAAGTATTCACCACCCTGATCGGATCGAAGTATCTTAATACTTTTGCCAAACTGTTTCTCTACTTCATTTCTGAACTCTTTGAATTTCTCAAAAGCTTCAGATTTGTGTTTCATCAAGAACACATACCCGAATCGTGAGTAATCATCGATAAAGGTGATGAAGTAGCTATAGCCTCCTTGTGCAAGAGTTGACATTGGTCCACATACATCAGTATGTATTAGACCAAGCAATTCTCCCACTGGATTACCTTTTCCAGAAAAGGGTAATTTGGCCATCTTGCCTTTTAAGCATGATTCGCATGTATCAAATGAACTGGGTTCAAATGATTCCAAAATTCCACATCAGTGTAATTTGGTCATGCGTTTCTTACTTACATGGCCAAGACGACAATGCCACATGTAAGAGTCTATTCGATTATCTATTCGAGCACGTTTGTTGCTAACTTCGATATTGAAAACGTCACTGGATAAATCTAACGTGTAGATGCCATTGCACAAAGTTCCATTCCCATAAAGAACGTCATTTAAAGTTCCATTCCCATAAAGAACGTCATTTAAAGTTCCATTCACTGGATAAATCTAACGTGTAGATGCCATTGCACAAAGTTCCATTCCCATAAAGAACGTCATTTCTAAGAGCACCTGGCTTCGCCTGTGTTGAAGTGGCTTCGCACCTCTCTGGGCAACGAACCTCTCCCCCCTCAGATCTCACCTCCAGGCTGTGACCTCTTTCTCCTTCCTTGCTCATGGCCTCTAACAAGAGGAAGAACGGTTCCCACCTTTATAGTGACAACCGACCTTTCTTGCATTTAACGAAGGCGTGATGTGGGGGCAGTAATGGGCGCTAATCCTGAAGTGTTGCCTCCTTTATGTCGCCATCAGTGGATATGCTTTTGCGATGCCTCGAAATTCATGAACCTTTACGGATCAATTCAAGGGATCGCCTGGGGCCTGGAGACGACGGTTCGGATTCCGCAAACACTTAATAGGGAAAGGAGCCAATGTGGGTCCCACAAATGAATAGCTTTGGGCCTGGTAGTTGAACTCTCGGAGCTACCCTGGGAGAGACCCACACTCAAGGTTAAACCCAAAACTCCCGAAGTTACCTCAGCCCAGGCGACACCTGGCGTCACGAGCGGCTCGAGGTTCCTAAGACCAACCTCAGAGGTTGGTGGGGATGAACATTGGCTCCCTGACTCCCTTACCCCACGGGTCAGGGAAGAACCTTCATCTTTCAGGAGCGTCAGTACACCATCTGGCTCCTTAAGTCGAGCCAAGGCACCGACTCTTCAACTTCCTTGGTCCTCGCGACCAGGACAGGTAATAAAAGGAGCCCAACAAAAGAGATGCTCAGTACAGTAAGTCGAAAAATTGCCTTCATTACGATCAGAATGAGTACATTGGAAGAAGATAGTAAGCCTGGACAAAAAGGCAAGACCCAGAATGAGAAATGGTTATATATTTTCTACAACTCTTTGTCCTCTGGCGGGAGTTCCTCCCAAACTCAGCCAATGCTCATGAAACTCAGGTCGGCATCCGAAGGCAAAAGTTGGGCCTTCCTCAGTTGGTCAATGGCCCCGTAGAAGCCTTGCTTCAAACTCTTCATTACTTGACCGGCAAGGATATCGCCGAACTCATCCGACTCCAGGAACTTGGCCTTGAAGTCTGCCTCAACCTCTTTAGTACGGGAAGCCTTAGCAGCCTGATAACCGATTTTAGTCGCGTTACGGTTTCAATTAATTTTCTCATTTCAAGCAATTATGTTGTAATAGTTGAACCCGAATCATCTCTCAAGGACCCAATATGATGCATGCACTTCTTTGATCTATAGAAAACAGTAAACTGCAGAAAAATGAAAGCTAGCTAAACCAGACATGTTTTCTTGGGTTTTGAGGATAACTAAACAATTAAACTTAGCTATCAACATCCACCTAATAGCTTTAACTACTCGGATTTAAAGTATTAAGCTAACTAAATGTAGAGGACAGCAAAAGAACACTCACAACCAGAAAATTTCAACAAGGATTCATCTAAAACTCCTAACTAGAAGGCAAGCAATTTCATACTCAAACACATGTTTGATAGGAGAAATTAAACAAACACCTTGCTTCCAAGTAGTAAAAGGTTGAGAACATAGAAAAATTCTGCAAAAGGTATACTGTAAATCTAGAAAACTAAGCTGGAAATTTTGGTTCTAAGCTGGAAATTACGGTTCTAAGCTGGAAATTAAGCAGAAATTCAAAATCAAGTGAAGGGAAGATGCGGGTTGCGTTCTACAGCAAGTAAAAGGAAAGAAACAAGCAGAAGTAGGCTAAAAATTGTTGTCCGGTGGAGGAAAACTCTGCTCCGATGAAGCTGGTCACTTCCCAGCCGGTTTGCAAGATGAAATGGACTGTGGAGTTGAAGAACAGGGCTTCTCCAAGCTGCTGATCAGAGAGGAAACCCTTCTTCCTTCATGGTTGCGTGAACACCGAGGGCTATCTCCCTTGGCTGCGTGATACCCCCTTCCTCCTTGCGTGTGTTGCCCTCACTTCCGTGAGCCTTCCCTAGCTCTTCTCTCCACCCTTCATTCCCCTTGATGAGTGGCCAAGATTGCTTGCAGAAATTTACATCAACTTAAGTGCCTAAATCCAAGTGGAGGGTTGTGATTAGATCACCTTTATGGATCCATCTTAGCCCTTGATGTGCCCTTTTGATCCTTTGATGCACAAGCTGTCCAAAAATCAAATAAAATGAAATATGTGTGTAAAAATGTAAAAAAATTAATTAACCAATGAAAATGCACCCTATTAACACTTATGCATTATTTAATAAACAAATACACACCTAGAGCCCTAAATTTCCCCACTAATGGCACAAAAACTTATCCATCAAGTTGTTAATTATCACTCCCCCACACCTACTCTTTGCACGACTCGAGCAAAAAGAAAACCAAGTTTATTGACTTAGGCAAGTTCACCTAGTATGTAGGAAATCACATAGTGGTAATTATTCAAGATCATCAAGCATTTTGGAACCAAGTCCACATCAATTCCAATCTCACACTAGCCAATTGGTAGTGGTAAATTCATCCAAGTCAATAGATCAATCATGAAACTCTCATAGGATTATTCCTAACTCTCAAAACTCGATAAGTAGTGGAGTTCCACTCAAGAATCATTATGCTTTTTCACTATCATAAACTTGCTCACCCCCTGATTTTCACCAAAAGAATACATTTGACACATACAATAAATAGAGCTTATTAATAGAGGAGATGAAACTGTAAGGAAAGTAAACAAGAAGAAAATTTCTGCTACTAAGTGAAGAATTCAGTGGGGCAAAGCAAAAGGAAACATTAGATGATGGAACTTAATGAATTAGTTAGCTTGCATGTGAACTCATCTTATCACCCCCATTAAAGTAAATGCCTCTGATCTGAAGGAAAAACAAGGCTGAATTCAGTGTGCTTCTGTGCCAACCTCTTCTAATCGTTCAAGGGATCGATCAGACTCTTTTTGATCGGTCAAGACATCGATCAGACTCTTCCTTATCTTTCTGGCCTTCTTCTGATCGATTTGGAGACCGATCAGTTACTGCTCTGATCGTTCTGGGTTGCGTCTGATCGTTCTGGATGGCTGCTGATCGGTCTGAGTGACCGATCAGTCACTTCCCTGATCGGATTGGTAACCGATCAGGGCACCAACAGAATGAAATTGAGCAGAGTCTGAAACTGTCTTCGACCAAAGTTTTGCTTCTTCCAATCACTAACTCACTCTTAAATTCAATTGGCTCCTTGTTCACCACTTCAAATTCAGAAATCTACCCCATCTCCTGATACTTCATGCTTTATTTTTTTTTCTCCTTTTTATTTTTTTGCTTCTCTTTTTTTTTCCTGCTATCTTTTTTCTACTATCTCCTCCTTCCCTCTTTTCACTTCTGATGGGATGCTAGTAGTTAAGTCCTTGTCAACCACTACAACTTAAGTCCTTTTCAACCTTAGCAAGTGAAAGAATAAGCAACTTCAGCCCTTTTTAGCCCAGCAATGCAGCACTTTTCCCAAGTTACAGCAGCTCCACAAGTTGCTGAAAATTTTGTTAAGCAATCTGTTCTTTTCCACTTTCTCAACTATGGATGCCTTAATTTTCAACTTCTTTATCCATTACTAATTCAATAGCCTCAAGGAAGGTTGGGGAATCGATTATCTAAAGGAAGAATGATTAATTCTCTGATTTGACACGGAATTTTTCTTGCAACTGTTGTAATGTCCAGTTTCAAGAAACTTCAGCAATCAAATGTTTCGTTCCAGAAACTTTAGTTTCACTCAAAGGTTGACTCCAAGAACTTGAACTACACTCATTCCATTTTATTTCATATTATTAATTTTTTCTTCTCTTTTTTTTCTCTTTTCTTTTCACTTCTGTTTTGTTATGTTTTTTTTTTCTTCTCTTTTTTTTTCCGAATGCAAATGAAGATACTGCATAGTTCTTGGAGACTACCTTGCCTTTAGCTTTGAAGCTTTTCGATTCCTCATTCTAAGTTCAAATCACATCCAAGAGAACCTTACACAATCTCCATAACCAATTAGAGTTGAAATTCAAACTTTACCAACTTCATATTCTTTGAGTTGTTCACTGCCATCATGTCAAAATCGAACTAATTGCATCCAAGGTCAATTTCTTTTTCCCCACACCTAAGATTTTGTCTATCTCAAGCAACTAATTCATCAAGTTCTTCATCAACTTAGAGGAAAAGAAATAGGGCAGAAATAACAAAAGAGGTGGATAATTGTGCAAATGAAAGGAAGACTAATAAAGATCATGATGAATAGCTCCATCATTCCATGTATCATATGCCCCTATGATTCCAAAAAGAAAATGAGCAAGTTCTAAAGTTCCAAAGCATAAATGTTCACCACACATAAAATAATCTATGGTAGGCAACAAGTGGTCATCTCTAGGAACAATATTAATCATGCTCAATCTAATATTAGAATCCTTCACCAACCAACAACTAGATGCAAGTTGAGAACTAACTAAGTCATGATATCCATGATTCAATGATCTAAATAATTTTTTTTTCACTTTATGATTCCTCCAATGCATAGAAAAACTTAAGAGTGTTGGATCGATAGAGTCGATAGAGGGGGGGGGTGAATATCGACAAAACTTTTCGAATTTATGGAGAGAGTAATTTGCACAGCGGAAATAAACAAAACACGCGAACGCAGTATTTTTTACTTGGTTCGGAGCCTAGGTCGACTCCTACTCCAAGGCCCACGATCGTTGATCGTTTACTTTGGGCAATTCTATATGAACGCAAAATCAGTTTACAGAAAGAGATTTACAAGTACAACACTATAAACTTTTAATGAAAAGAATTCTTCTGTTACCGACGTCCGGTTGTAGGTTGACTTTCCGGAGCAGCAGGACGTCGTCGCTCGAGTTGGGTAGTTTCTGGAACAAGGCGTGAGCACAGAAGAGTATGGAAGCTTTTGTATGAAGTTGATTTGAAGCTTGGGGTCGAGGGGTGCTATTTATAGCACCTAGGGCGCCCTGGACGTCGGGGGCGCCCTGCCACGTGTCAGCAGATCCGCGCTTCGCTCGGTCAAGCGTTATCCCACCGCAATAGGGATGAGGTTTGACCTCTGGGGCGCCCTGGTCGCAGAGGGCGCCTTGGCTGACTTCTTCCGCGCAGAAATCTCGGCTGTGGATAAAGCTGGCTTCGCAGTCTTGGGCTTGGAGGCGCCCTGGCTGCTGAGGGCGCCTTCGCTGCTGAGGGCGCCTTGCTCTGTATGCAGCTGAAGCCCTTTTTGCTTCGCTTGGTTTTGGTTCACCTTGAGGGCGTCCTGGACACTCAGGGCGCCTTACTCAGCTGCTGCCTCACTCCTTTGAGGCTCTCTGAGTTGCTGACACACGTTCCTTCGGTCCTGCATCCAGGGTTAGTCCAAAACACAATAACACAATTAATTATTTATTTTATACAGCTTTAGCTGTCTTGGTTCTGACTTTGGTCTCCAAAATGGAGCCCTAGGTCGAACCGACGCCTACTGTTCCCTCGACGGGGAACGCGTCCTCACCTACTCCTCTCGGGAGATTTTACCTGATGCCAACCGCTCCTTTAGTTGGACTTTTGCCTGGCGGTCCTTTGCCAGGGTTTGGATGCCGAGCTGTCCTTGGCCCGGTGCCTAGCAGTCCTTCGCTAGGGCTTTTTACCCTGGCATTCCTTCGCCAGGTGCCTAGCATTCCTTCGCTAGGGCTTGGATACTGGCAGTCCTTCGCCAGTTGCCTAGCAGTCCTTCGCTAGGGCTTTGTATCCTGGCAGTCCTTCGCCAGTGCCTAGCAGTCCTTCGCTAGGGCTTTGTATCCTGGCAGTCCTTCGCCAGTGCCTAGCAGTCCTTCGCTAGGACTTTGTTTCCTGCACACTTAATGAGCATATTAGATAACAAATAACACTTAACTTTGAATCCTTTGCCAATATCAAAACAAGGTTCGATATGGTGCTTCCTGCACCAACAATCTCCCCCTTTTTGATTTATGGCAACACAATTCAAAGTTAAGTTAAAAACAGTTAATAACAGAAGATAAAAACACAATGAAGTATGAACAGAATAGATTTAAGAAAAATTCTTTATTTTTCATACTCCCCCTAAAACCCTGAGTACTTGTGTTTTATAGTACTTAACTTTGACTTTTCCTCCCCCTTTGACATATATCAAAAATAAACATGGGTGAGCAAGGTAAAATTTTGAAAAGTTTTGCAAACCTAAATAAAAAACTTTTACTTATAAGGCTTTGCAAAAAGAATTTTACTTAGGTAAAGTTCTGAGGCCAAACTTTTCTAAAAAAGTTCAACTTTGGGAGAAAATTTGTTTTAAAGAATTTGCATACTTACAAGAATATGCTTGGAAATACTTTGTGATTTTGAAAAAATAAAATCTTTAATAATTTTCTAGGCAAGTTTTTCATCAAAAAGAACGTTAAAAGGAGATAAAAGTTTAAATAAAATTCCTTTCTCTCTTTCTTGCTCTCCCCCTTGGCTATATACATCAATAATGAAATATATAAGAGAAAGTTTGTGTATCAGAGCCTATGGGTTTTGAAAATAAAAAAAATACTTAGTATAATCCTTGAAAGCATAGCAAAAGCTTAAATTGCACTTTTGAAACTGAAAAAAAACATTTCGTACTTTGTAACCATTAGTGCCTTGAAAAGTATTAGTACTTTTGAAAAATAGTGGTACTTTTGAAAGATGTTATGCATATTTTGAAAATTATGCATTTTTGAAAAAAAAATATAAGTACTTTTGAAAAGTTTTAATATTATTTTCAAAAGTATTCTAAAGTCAAGCAAAATTTTCAAAGTGATAGTATATATAAGCAAAATGAAAAAGAATAGTATTTTAAAAGACAATTTATTTATGTTTTCAACAGGATTTTAAAATTGCAGTGCATGAAAACATATAATTTTTAAAAAATATTTACTAATTCTTTTAATTTAATCTCCCCCTGAGCTTGACCCAGTCCTAGGAGGTTTGTTGACTACAAGCGATCTTCCTCTGAGTCTTAAGGTTTGATTCAAACTATAAGAATTATCTAATAATTTTGAAAAATGATTGTCAAAAATAATTTCTTTTGACTCAAACTCCCCCTAAATTTGACACATCCTAGGAGTCCTTATAGATCATCAAGTGGACCTTCCTCTGTGTCTTTAGAGTTTATTAAAATCAAAAGAATAATTTTGACCAACCTTCTGAGTATGATCACTTTCTAGGAGATACATTTTTGAAAACATGACTTGAAATGATAACACAGTTTTTGAAAAATATTTTGAAATAATGATAATTTTTCAAACAGATACTAGTATAAGAAGGTTTTTGAATCAATTTTTGAAAACCTTATCGAGATGATAATAAGATTTAGAGCATAAGGTTTTTTAAAAAAATTAAATTTTTTGAAAAGTATTAAAAGAAACTCCCCCTGTATCCGACATAGTCTGACTTTTATATAAGTTCCTTAAGGGGTTTCAGTGTGCAGGTTTGACTATGTTGACTAGGGTTAACTCAGTTTGCTAAGTTTGACAGATTAATAACTAAATCAAACAAATCTTAGATTCTATCTAAAATGTGTCTATTGTGATATTTAACATGAAATTCACTATTTTGAAAAAATAGGGTATAGTAAACTAAATTAATTTGCAAAATAGAGCTTAGTTTGAATAACTTTTGCACATCTGTTTACTTAAAAGGATAGTAAATTATGCTTTTAGGTCCTAGATATCTCACCCGATTCTACGTGGTCAAACATGTTAACCTTATGGGTTGTGTGAGACAAATATTTAATTTTAACAAAAAATGGTTAAATTTGAAACATTAAACCTTAGTTTTAAAAAAAATTATTTTTAAGGATTTTGAAATTAATTAGAATTTTAACTTGAATTTTAAAAGTTAGTTAAATTAAATTTGAATGTTAGATGAATTAAATTTGAATTTGATTGAATTAAATTTATTTAATTTTGATTTAATTAAGATTTGATTTTGATTTGATTTTGATTTAATTGAAATTTGATTTTGATTTAATTTAATTGAATTAATTTTAGTTTGATTAATCTGAATTAGTTGGTTGGGTTGGACTCAATTTTTAGGTCCTAAGCATCTCACCCATTTCTAAGTGACAAAACAGGATATCCTTAACTATTTTGTGAGATGCATATTTAAAGATTAATTTTGAAAAGTTAAATTAATTTTTTAAACCCAATTTAAATTTATTTTGAAAAGAGATATTTGGATCTAAAATTAACTGAAAATTTGTGTTAAATTCAAATTTATCAAAGAGTAAATTGAATTTGAATTTCAAAAATTGGCTTCCAGGTCTTGGCGAGGCACAAGACCTTCTTTGGCCGTAGCCTTATTGGATCATCAACCCTTTCGTAGACAAAGCCTTTTAGTGAAATTTCATCTTCAAAATTACTTTTTGGTAAATTCTGGTCTAACTAGTTTGGATTTTGGATCGGTAGCTTCGGCTAGTTTCACCAGTCTAAAGAGACCAAGTAGACTTGATCTTATTAGAATTGGTTTCCCTAGCGTACTATCATCTCACCGCCACCCAATACTATGTTGTCAAATTTCAGTTAAGTTGGTTCAGTCCTTATACTAACCATTCCTAAATATAAGCAAAAAATAATAAAAAGAAACACATAATTAAAACAAACAATTGTCTAAGTAAGGTCACAATTGGAGTAATACTCCAGATTTTCAAAATCAGCAAGATTATGAATTAAATTTTCTAACTTATTGACCTTATGTTTTAGGGTTTTATTTTCTTGTTTCAATTTTCTGACATTTGTTTTAATTAAGTTACATGAATCAATCACATTATTTAAGGTAAATAACGGATTTTCAAATACTGTAAATTTACCTTTGTCGATTGTTTGTGCGACATTCTTGGTAGCTCTTTTATCTGTG
Organism: Boesenbergia rotunda; assembly: GCA_024364735.1. Lineage (NCBI taxonomy): Eukaryota > Viridiplantae > Streptophyta > Magnoliopsida > Zingiberales > Zingiberaceae > Boesenbergia > Boesenbergia rotunda. The sequence goes on from JAGFNQ010002294.1 coordinate 101,222, forward strand.
CATTCACGTTGGTAATGCCCGAACTCTTGGCACTTGAAGCATTGGATGCGACTTTTGTCCCTTCGTGCTTTTGGAACTGATTCCTTTGTCGCCGTCGGTGGTGTCGTTCGAATCTTACGAGTCGGACACACACTTTGGTAGTGCCCTCTCTCCCTGCATGTGTAACAAATTACATGATTAAAATCTGAATTTACACTTTTACCTTTTGGTTCTTTATTGGGAATCTCCCCCTTGATTCTTGCCGCCTCGGATCTAGGCTCATCTTCTGATTTTGTGTCTGAATCGGACTCGGGTACTGGTTGAAGCTCCTTCTTTGGTGGTTCTTTAGGAGTTTTCCCTGCACTAAAATTTACACCTTCCTCGACCATTATAGTATCTGATTGATTATTTAATTCTAATTTTGAAAAGAATTCGAAATCGGTTACCGCCTCAGTCAATTCGTCGTCTAATTCTGGTTCGATTTTGGATTCGGGTTCAGACTCTGACTCGGTTGTTTGTGCTTGGACTGAAAGGGCAAGATAATTTACTTCTTCTTCATCTGAGATTTCTTGATGAAGGTTAACCAATTTTTCCCATATTTCTCTAGCACATCTGCATGGACCTACTAGCTCGAGTTGCTCCTTGGTTAGGCCACATTGTAGGATTGCAGTTGCCCTTGCATCCGTCTCGATCTTCCTCAGGGTTGGTTCATCCAGTTGGTCCCACGTAAATGATAGTCCCTCTTCTGTAGGGAGGTAGAACCCTGTTTGAACGATCATCCATATGTCCATATGGGCCTTCAGATGGAACTCCATTTGACTTCTCCAATGATTGAAGTTCTCGCCAGAGAATAGCGGTGGACGGACACTGTTCCATTCTTGGTTGGCCATTTAGTTTAACCTCGTATAGAAAAGAATTAACAGAATGTACCAAGACTTGGTCTTGGATTAGTAGTGCGGGAAAAAAACTAACCAAACAAAATTGCACGAATTTCGAGGCGAAATAATAATAAAATAATAAAGAGAATTTATGATAAATTTCTGAAAATGTTGATTTTGTCAATTCTGGTTAATGATGAAAAAGTAGGAATTTAATGTTTAGAAAAAAAATTTCTCAAACTAAAGTAGCATGAATTTCGAGTAAAATATTAAAATAATAATAAAAAAAATTTATGACAAAATTTCAAAAATTGTTTGTTTTATCAATTCAGACTTATGGTGAAAATATGAAAATTCAAAATTGAAAAAGGCGAACGAGATTGAGTTGCGTTGATTAACAAAAAGAAAAGGAATAAAATTAAAAAATTCGTAAATCCGAAAAAAAAACTTTCAAACTGGTGGTTGCACCAAGTTTGAACTACCCCGCTCTGATACCACTTGTTAGATCGATAGAGTCGATAAAGGGGGGGTGAATATCGACAAAACTTTTCGAATTTATGGAGAGATTAATTTGCACAGCGGAAATAAACAAAACACGCGAACACAGTATTTTTTACTTGGTTCGGAGCCTAGGTCGACTCCTACTCCAAGGCCCACGATCGTTGATCGTTTACTTTGGGCAATTCTATATGAACGCAAAATCAGTTTACAGAAAGAGATTTACAAGTACAACACTATAAACTTTTAATGAAAAGAATTCTTCTGTTACCGACGTCCGGTTGTAGGTTGACTTTCCGGAGCAGCAGGACGTCGTCGCTCGAGTTGGGCAGTTTCTGGAACAAGGCGTGAGCACAGAAGAGTATGGAAGCTTTTGTATGAAGTTGATTTGAAGCTTGGGGTCGAGGGGTGCTATTTATAGCACCTAGGGCGCCCTGGACGTCAGGGGCGCCTTGCCACGTGTCAGCAGATCCGCGCTTCGCTCGGTCAAGCGTTATCCCACCGCAATAGGGATGAGGTTTGACCTCTGGGGCGCCCTGGTCGCAGAGGGCGCCTTGGCTGACTTCTTCCGCGCAGAAATCTCGGCTGTGGATAAAGCTGGCTTCGCAGTCTTGGGCTTGGAGGCGCCCTGGCTGCTGAGGGCGCCTTCGCTGACGAGGGCGCCTTCGCTGCTGAGGGCGCCTTGCTCTGTATGCAGCTGAAGCCCTTTTTGCTTCGCTTGGTTTTGGTTCACCTTGAGGGCGCCCTGGACACTCAGGGCGCCTTACTCAGCTGCTGCCTCACTCCTTTGAGGCTCTCTGAGTTGCAGACACACGTTCCTTCGGTCCTGCATCCAGGGTTAGTCCAAAACACAATAACACAATTAATTATTTATTTTATACAGCCTTAGCTGTCTTGGTTCTGACTTTGGTCTCCAAAATGGAGCCCTAGGTCGAACCGACGCCTACTGTTCTCTCGACGGGGAACGCGTCCTCACCTACTCCTCTCGGGAGATTTTACCTGATGCCAACCGCTCCTTTGGTTGGACTTTTGCCTGGCGGTCCTTTGCCAGGGCTTGGATGTCGAGCTGTCCTTTGCCCGGTGCCTAGCAGTCCTTCGCTAGGGCTTTTTACCCTGGCATTCCTTCGCCAGGTGCCTAGCATTCCTTCGCTAGGGCTTGGATACTGGCAGTCCTTCGCCAGTTGCCTAGCAGTCCTTCGCTAGGGCTTTGTATCCTGGCAGTCCTTCGCCAGTGCCTAGCAGTCCTTCGCTAGGGCTTTGTATCCTGGCAGTCCTTCGCCAGTGCCTAGCAGTCCTTCGCTAGGACTTTGTTTCCTGCACACTTAATGAGCATATTAGATAACAAATAACACTTAACTTTGAATCCTTTGCCAATATCAAAACAAGGTTCGATATGGTGCTTCCTGCACCAACAAAGAGAAGTGCTACTTGCAACTAACAAAGCAAATTGTGAGAAAATCAAAATGTATGTACAGAAAGGAAAAAAGCAAAGAACGGACTCCCCTCTAAGCCGGATAGATCGCATGGTACAAGTCCACACTCTCCATTCTTGTTCCCTCCATGCCCTCGTGGTAATGCTTTAATTGATGTCCATTCACCTTGAAGGTCGTGCCTGCCATGTCCTGTATCTCAATAACACCAAAGGGAAACACATTAGTAACAACAAAAGGACCTTCCCACCTATACCTCAACTTACCTGGATACCATTTGAGTCTAGATCTAAACAAAAGCACCTTCTCTCCCACATGAAACTCTTTCCTCAAAATGTTCTTATCGTGGAAAGCCTTGGTCTTTTCTTTGTAAATGCGTGAACTCTCATAGGCTTCAAATCTTAGTTCCTCAAGCTCTTGTAGGTGTAACTTCCTTTCTTGCCCGGATTTTTCCAGGTCCATGTTGCAAGCTTTAACCGCCCAATAAGCCTTGTGTTCCACCTCCACCGGTAAATGGCAAGTCTTACCATAAACAATCCTGTAGGGAGACATCCCAATGGGTGTCTTGTAGGTAGTCCGGTAGGCCCATAATGCTTCATCAAGTTTCTTGCTCCAGTCCTTTCGGTCTAGCCTTACAGTTTTCTCTAAGATAATCTTAATATCTCTATTTGATATTTCAGCTTGTCCATTAGTTTGAGGATGATACGGGGTGGACACTTTATGGATCACTCCATACTTGCTCAAGAGCGCCTTCATGTGCCTATTGCAAAAGTGAGACCCTTGATCACTGATGATTGCCCTGGGTACCCCAAACCTGCAAAATAGGTGAGTCCTGACAAAATCCACAACAACAGATGAATCGTTAGTTCTAGTGAGGATTGCCTCCACCCATTTAGACACATAATCAACAACTAACAAGATATAAATAAATCCATATGAAACAGGAAAAAGACCCATGAAATTGATACCCCAAACATCGAAAATCTTGCAAAATATCATGAGTTGTTGAGGCATCTCATTCCTACGTCCTAAGTTCCCTACTCGCTGGCAGTGCTCACAAGTCTTATGGAAGTGATAAGAGTCTCTAAACAAGATAGGCCAATATAACCCTGCATCCAAAACCTTCCTAGCTGTACGTTGAGGACCAAAATGCCCCCATATGTAAGTGTATGACAAAATGAAAGTACTGACTGGAACTCACAATCAGGGATACATCTCCTAACTACCTGGTCGCTGTAAAATTTCCAAAGGTAAGGGTCATCCCACACGTAATACTTAGAATCACTTGCTAATTTATCACGTTGAGCTTTAGAAAAATGTGTAGGAAAAACATGTGCAACAAAATAGTTGACGAGATCGGCATACCATGGCACACTACCTTGCAGTTGTAGAAGATGCTCATGTGGAAATGCATCTGCAATGGGTGTAGGATCTGTCTCCCCCTCAATCCTGCTCAGGTGGTCAGCTACTAGGTTCTCCTTCCCGCTCCTATCGCGTATCTCGACGTCGAATTCTTGAAGAAGAAGCATCCATCGAATCAATCTTGGTTTCGAATCCGACTTCTTTAAGAGGTACCTAATAGCTGCATGATCCGAAAAAACAATCACGTGTGAGCACAATATATATGAACGAAACTTATCTAAAGCAAAAACAATAGCTAAAAGCTCCTTTTCAGTTGTTGTATAATTGGCTTGAGCAGAATCAAGTGTCCGGGATGCATAGCAAATGACGTGCGGCGCTCCATCCACCCTCTGGCCAAGCACTACTCCCACGGCCTGATCTGATGCATCACACATCAGCTCAAATGATAAACTCCAGTCTGGGGGCCGGATGATAGGGGTCGATGTGAGAGCCACCTTCAAGTGATCAAAGGCGTCCCTACACTGCTGATTAAAATGGAACTCCACATCCTTCTGCAGCAAGGTCGAGAGAGGAAGGGTTATCCTGCTGAAATCTCTTATGAATCACCTGTAGAATCCTGCATGGCCAAGAAAAGAGCGAACGCCCCACACGCATGCGGGATAAGGCAGAGATGTAATACAATCAATTTTTGCAGGATCTACTTCGATGCCCTTCCTAGAGACTATATGACCCAAAACTATGCCATGCTCAATTATGAAATGACTTTTTTCATAATTAAGTATAAGGTCAGTCTCTATGCAACGATGCAAAACTCTAGACAAGCTATCTAAACATGCATCAAAAGAGGATCCGTATACAGTAAAGTCATCCATAAATACCTCCATGCAATGCTCTAAAAGATCTGAAAAAATGCTTACCATGTATCGTTGGAAGGTACCTGGGGCATTGCATAATCCGAATGACATCCTCTTGTATGCAAAAGTCCCAAATGGGCAGGTGAAAATCGTCTTATCCTAATCCTCTAGAGCAATATGAATATGAAAGTATCCTGTAAAACCATCCAAGAAGCAATAGTGTGATCTACCAGCAAGCCTCTCTAACATCTGGTCGATGAATGGTAAGGGGTAGTGATCCTTCCTCGTAGCCTGGTTCAGCTTCCGGTAGTCTATACATACTTTCCATGAACTCTGGACTCTAGCAGGAATCAAAGCACTCTCCTTACCTTCCACCACTGTGATACCGGACTTCTTAGGAACCACCTGCACTGGACTCACCCATTGACTGTCGGAGACAGAATATATAATGCCGGCCTATAGTAGCTTAGTTACCTCCTTCTTGACCACATCTAAAATAAGTAGGTTGAGTCTGCGCTGTGGTTGTCTCACCGGCCTTGCATCCTCCTCTAGGAAAATCCGGTGCATGCAAATGGATGAGCTAATCCCTGGTATATCTGCAATGGTCCACCCAATAGCCCTTTGACACATCCGTAGAAGATCTAGTAGCCTTTTCTCTTGACCTGGCTCGAGATGCTGAGCAATGATAACTGGCAACTGCTCATTCTCTCCTAGGTAGGCATACTTCAAGTGCTTAGGTAGGGGCTTTAAAGCAAGCTTTGGGGGTTGCAAAACTGATGGAAGCAATCTCTCAGGACCTGTCTCTAATGTAGACACCTATGCGTCTTCCACCTGGATAGTGTCACAGACTAAAACTGATCCACTACTATCATCATCCACCTCATCTGAATCCTCTGTGTCGGCTAGATCTGAATCCATGCCATCTGACTCCTCAGAATCTAGTGTATCCAACACGTCAATGCCTAGCAGCGAATGGTCCTCGGCGGGATATCTTATCGCATCAAGGATGGAGAACTGAACCACTGTGTCCCCAAACTCCATGGTAAGTGTCCCTGCATGAACATCGATCTTGGTCCTTGCAGTCTTCAGGAATGGGCGTCTCAAAATCAATGGAGCTGAGCTTGAGGTTAGGTCCTTCTCCATATCTAAAATGTAAAAATCGGCTGGGAATATCAAATCCTTGACTTTCACCAATTCGTCCTCTATGACTTCAGCCGGATGAGCAAAACTACGGTTGACCAACTGACTAACCACCCCAGTAGGCTGTAATGGTCCAATGCCTAGAGAGATGAACACTAACTTGGGCATGACATTGATGGAGGCTCCTAAGTCAAGCATAACATCCTCGAAAATGCAGTCTCCAATCACGCACGATACTGTGAAAACCCCTGGGTCTTTGCATTTCTGAGGCATCAGCTGGATGGCTGAAACATTCTTTCCCATACTGACCAACTCTGACCCTTTTAGCTTCTTCTTGTGAGTGTACAGATCTTTCAGAAACTTAGCATACTTGGGAATGTGCCTAACCACTCTGAGCAATGGGATGCTCACCTCCACTTTGCTAAAAATGTCAATCAGCTCCTGAAGCTCCTGTTTCTTGTCTGAATCAGCATTCTTCCTTGGACCAACTGCTCTCTGAGGAAAAGGTAACTGAATGGGTGGCTCTGGTAGTGGAAGTGACTCTGGCTCTACTCCTGTCTGAGACCTCGAAAGATCAACCTCTGGTACTGTAGGAATCTGTGGGGTAGAAGCCTCTTGTGTAACCCGTCCACTCCTGAGTGTGATAGCACTGATATTCCCCCTAGGGTTTGGAATAGACTGAGAAGGTAGCTGACTCGATCCTTGAGCTTGCATCTGACTGATGGTGGATGATATCTGTCCAATTTGTCGTTTTATGTTCTGAATGGAAGCATCAGTCCTACTCTGATATTGTCTATAGTCTCGCTGATGCTGCTGAAATTGAGCGTTAAATTGCTGAAAATTCCTCTCATTTTGCTGCTGAAGCTGAGCGCTAAGTTGCTAAAAACTCCTCTCATTTTGTTGCTGAAAATGAGTGAAAAAGGGCTCCAAAGTGAGTGGAAACTCCGATTTTTGTTGCTGAACCGGTGGAACTCTTGGCGGAGATGGACTACTATAAAATCCTGGCGGTCTCTGAACTGCAGGTGGCGCAACAGGAAGTGGTGGCTGATAAGGCTGCTGCTGATGTGATGTGTTCCCATACCTCAGATTAGGATGATCTCTCCAACCTGGATTGTAAGTATTGGACATGGGATCATAAGACTGCTTGTATCCATAAGGCTGAGGTTGGAAAGGTTGAGGCTTGGACTGAAAAGCATTTGCTGCCGCCACTTGATTTGCAAGGTAAGATCCATCATCAACCTGCACCTGGGGGCATAAATCTGTAGGATGAGAGGTGCTACTGCAAAGTCCACAAACCCTCACTGCTTGGGCTACTTGAGCTGAAGGCTGCTGAGTAGTCTGATAGAGAGTCATCTGCCTAATGAGAGAAGTCAAATCCTAAAGATTAACCTTCACCTTTTGAGTTTCCATATTCTGTCCTGTGATCTCATGTACTCCTTTAGGCACCAACGGGCAGCTTCCAAACTGTTGAGAATTTGCTGTCACAATAGAAATCAACTCTTTAGCTTCCTCAGGTGTCTTGTTCACTAAGGCCCCTCCACTAGCGGCGTCCACCATACTCCTATCCATGGAAAGAAGTCCCTCATAGAAGTACTGAATGAGTAGCTGCTCACTGATTTGATGGTGGGGACAGCTAGAACAAAGTTTCTTAAAGCGCTCCCAATACTCATACAATGTCTCTCCAGAAACCTGCTGGATCCCACAGATACTCTTCCTAATGGCAGTAGTCCTTGAGGCTGAGAAGAATTTCTCCAAGAAAGCTTTCTTCATTTCGGCCCAAGAAGTAACTAGAGCATGTGGTAAGGTGTACCACCAGTCCTTTGCTCCATCCACAAGTGAAAATGGAAAAGCTCTCATGTTGATGTCATCTTCAGCAATACCATGTGGCTTCATAGTGGAGCATACTGTGTGGAACTCCTGGAGATGTCTAGTGGGGTCCTCACCAGCTAAGCCATGAAACTTTGGAAGTAGATGAATGAGTCTGGACCGTAGCTCAAAATCAACCTCCAACTTGTTGGATCGAGAAAAACGATAGAGGGGGGGGGGGGGGTGAATATCATGAAAATCTTTTCGGATACGAATAAGAGAAATTACGCAGCGGAATAAAAAAAAACACACAAGGAACACAAGTATTTTTACTTGGTTCGGAGTCGCGGTCGGCTCCTACTCCAAGGCCCACGGTCCTTGACCGTTTACTGCGGGCAATTCTATATTCGCGCAAAGGTTTACAGATTTAATACAAGAATATTACAGTAAATAGAAGAATTACACTTTTCGTTACTGACGCCCTGATGTGGATCGTACTTCGGAGCAGAGGGTCGTCGTCGGTGCTGGAATGTCGAGATCGGAGTTTGCCGGAGCAGAGCGCTTGAACAAAAAACTTAGAGGCGTTAGAAAGTTGTGTTCTTGAAGCCTTGGCGTCGAGCCCCTTTTATAGTGCTCCTGGGGGCGCCTGATTCGCTGGGGGGGGGGCCTGACACGTGCCTTCAGATCGGAGAAACTTCATCCGCAGCTCGGTTAGTGCTTATCCCCTTTGAATCGGCCTCTGGAGCTGACTGGGGCACCCGGGACCTCCTGGGCGCCTAGCTTGACTTGGTCTGCTGGCTTCGTGGTTGATTTGCTTCGATTACCTCTTTGGCTTTGACCTTGGGCGCCCGGGACCTCTCGGACGCCTAGCCTAGTGTGGTTTCGAAGCGATTCTTGCTTCCTTGCTGTTTTGCATTTGACCTTGGACACCCGGGACCTCCCGGGCGCCTAGCCCAACTTTCTGCCCCTCTCCTTTGGGGCGTTCTGAGCTGCAGAAACATACTCCTTCGGTCCCTGCATCTAAGGTTAGTTCCAAAACAAACAATGCAAGAATATTAGTCTATTTTTACAGCCGTAGCTGTCTTGGTTCTGACTTCGGGTCTCCCAAATAGAACCCTAGGTCGAGCCTACGCCTACTGTTCCCTCGACGGGGAACACGTCCTTACCTACTCCTCTCAGGAGAGTTTACCTTTTGCCAACCGGCTCCTCCGGTTGGACTTTTGCCCGATCCACCTGACCAGGTCTTCGTGCCCAGTCCTCAACCAGGACTTCGTGCCCACCTTCCGAGCAGGTCTTCGGTGCCCAGCCCCTTGCCAGGACTTCGTGCCCAGTCCTCAACCAGGACTTCGTGCCTAGTTCTCGACCAGGACTTCGTGCCCACCTTCCAAGCAGGTCTTCGGTGCCCAGCCGTTTGCCAGGACTTCGTACCCAACTCTTGGTCAGGTCTTAGGTGCCCAACTCTTGGCCAGGACTTAGTTCCCAGTCCACGACCAGGACTTATTGCCCAACCTTATGTCAGGACTTAGTTGCCCAGCCCTCGGCCAGGACTTATTGCCCAATTCTTGGAACCAAGACTTCGTGCCTAGTGTTCCTAGGACTTTTCCTGCACACTTGAGTAACATCGTTAGAGCACAAATAGTACTTAACTTTGAATCCTTTGCCAATATCAAAACAAGATTCGATATGGTGCTTCCTGCACCAACACAACTCAGGGTACTGGATGCATTGAAAAGCTATGTCTGGTGCTGCAAGCTCCCTCATGGTTCTATTGTTCGCCATCTGAACTTCTGACAAAGGGTTGCCACTGGTAGAAAATCTAGAAATCTCTAGTTAAGCTCTCCTCTATGCGTGGAAGGTCCTCTCTATCTCAGGATCAAAATCAACTAAGCTAGAGTAGGAAGACCTGGTCATGCACTGCACATCAAATGAAGAAAATTAGTGAGATGCACAAAAATAATCAGAAAATTCAGAATTATTGTAAGACCTAAAAATAAACAAACATCATAAAAGGGTCCCCGGCAACGGCGCCAAAATTGATAACCAGTTTTAGTCGCGTTATGGTTTCAATTAATTTTCTCGTTTCAAGTAATTATGTAGTAATAGTTGAACCCGAATCGTCTCTCAAGGACCCAATATGATGCATGCACTTCTTTGATCTATAGAAAACAGTAAACTGCAAAAAAATGAAAGCTAGCTAAATCAGATATGTTTTCTTGGGTTTTGAGGATAACAAAACAATTAAACTTAGCTATCAACTTCCACCTAATAGCCTTAACTACTCGGATTTGAAGTATTAAGCTAACTAAATGTAGAGGACAGTAAAAGAACACTCACAACCAGGAAATTTCAGCAAGGATTTATCTAAAACTCTTAACTAGAAGGCAAGCAATTTCATACTCAAGCACATGTTTGATAGGAGAAATTAAACAAACACCTTGCTTTCAAGTAGTAAAAGGTTGAGAACATGGAAAAATTCTGCAAAAGGTATACTGTAAATCTAGAAAACTAAGCTGGAAATTTCGGTTCTAAGCTAGAAATTACGGTTCTAAGCTGGAAATTAAGCAGAAATTCGAAATCAAGTGAAGGGAAGATGCAGGTTGCGTTCTACAGCAAGTAAAAGGAAAGAAACAAGTAGAAGTTGGCTGAAAATTGTTGTCCAGTGGAGGAAAACTCTGCTCCGATGAAGCTGGTCACTTCCCAGCCGGTTTGTAAGATAAAATGGACTGTGGAGTTGAAGAACAGGGCTTCTCCAAGCTGCTGATCAGAGAGGAAACCCTTCTTCCTTCATGGCTGCGTAAACACCGAGAGCTATCTCCCTTGGCTGCGTGATACCCCCTTCCTCCTTGCGTGTGTTGCCCTCACTTCCGTGAGCCTTCCCTAGCTCTTCTCTCCACCCTTCATTCCCCTTGATGAGTGGCCAAGATTGCTTGCAGAACTTTCCATCAACTTAAGTGCCTAGATCCAAGTGGAGGGTTGTGATTAGATCACCTTTATGGATCCATCTTAGCCCTTGATGTGCCCTTTTTGATCCTTTGATGCACAAGCTGTCTAAAAATCAAATAAAATGAAATATATGTGTAAAAATGTAGGAAAATTAATTATCCAATGAAAATGCACCCTATTAACAATTATGCATCATTTAATAAACACATACACACCTAGAGCCCCAAATTTCCCCACTAATGGCACAAAAAATTATCCATCAAGTTGTTAATTATCACAACCTGAAAATTACATAGTTCGACCTCGGCTGCCTCCTTGGCACGCTTTTGCTGCTCCATCTCAGCAGACATTTTGTCTTGATCCGCCAGAGCCTCCTTGAGCCTGTTCGAGGTGGCCCATGCTTCCGACTGTGCCTGGGCCAGGTCTTCCTCGAAGTCAGACAAGCAATCAACCGCCATCATGAGGTCGGACTCCTTCTGGGTGGGCTGATGCGCTTGGTCTTTGACACATTCATTTAATCTCCCGGTCGAGGCCTCCAAAAGTCGGATATCCCCCATTAACTTCTTCTCTTTCGTCCGAAGATAATCCCGCTCTTGAGTCACCCGGAGTAGGTCATTGGTGATGGTCACAACCCTCTCGGACGCCAATCATTCCCTGCGCCGGTAACTCTATAGGGAGGACTCCCTGGCCATCAGGGTGTCCAGCTGATACTCCACCTTCGTGCGGAGAGCTCTACTGACGCCCACTTGCATGAGTCCCACCCTATGCTCATGGTTGGCAATGACCTCTGCTCTCAGTGCTCGGCAGATATAGGTCTCGATTTGCAACCAGGCATACAAGTGGCGGCTAGTTGTCAGGCAGTCTTCAGTTGTCTATCATGATACAAAGGAGTTATAAGGCATAAAAGGAAACAACCTATGTGCCTGGAACACTTACCTTTAAAAGAGACTCACAGAGGGTAGTGAGATGCCCGGCGGAGACCCGCACGACTTCCCCTCCTGGGACCCCGTGACTTCTCGGGGGGTCTACCCGGCTCACAGAAGGTGAGGGGTCTCTATGCGGGGGGAGTGGCTGGACAGGGGGAGCTCCAGGTGGCAATGTAGAAGGGTCGGAGTCGTCCTCTTCAGAGCTAGAAGTCCCCTCGGAAGAAAGACCCTCGGCAGGGACCTCCTTCAACTACACTGAGGGGAAAGATTACATGGAAGCCTCCAACGCCGCATCTAGCCTTTTGCGAAGGCGATCAAGCTGCATCCGATGTTGGGTGGGCAATGCTTGCTTGCCCGTCATGACCTTGGAAGGGTCGACCGAAGAAGAGTCGGAGGCCTGACCACTCGCCTCTGGAGTGGCAGTCGACGGGAAAGGTAGAGATCGGGGGATGACATCCTCATTATCGGAAGGTGGAACATCCTCCTCAGGAATAGATGGAAGTGTGTTGGGGCCACTGGGGCGCATCCTTTTTCGTTTGGGGCCTAAGACTTCTGGGAGTCTCCTCTTCTACTGACTAGAGAATTTGGATGTTGATGGGGCAGCGGGGGTGACGACTCCTCTGTGGCCTCCTCCGTATGGACAACAGCCAGAGGTGGGGCATCCCTCAAAGGGATGCCCATCTCTGGGTCAACCGACAAACCTGAAGTCTCTTGGTCGACAAATGGCGGAGGCACAACAGGAGCCTCTGTCCGCTCTGGCGCGGCATACTCACCGGACGATTCAACAGTCCCCTCCGAGGACTCAGCTAAAGCAGAGGGCGAACCAAGAGGAGCTGGGGGGGGGGATCCAGAGCCTCCTTGTTGGCTTCGTCCCATTTGATAAGTTGATGAATCACCCTCGAAAGCATGATTTCCTCTGCAACAGCCAAGCAACCGAAGATCAATCAGAATTAACAGGCATTGATGGAAAATATGAACTTACTGAGGCTGGGACTAATACAGGTGATTTTAGGGCTAAGGCTTGCTCGGTACATGAGCTCCTCACTCTACACTAGACTTGGGCCGCTGAACTCCCTGCCGGAGAGTATGCTCCTGGCGCGCTAGTAGGCTGGATTCTATAGAAAATTCCCCAACACGGGGGGAGCAGGTAGGCAGGCCCTCCATCCAGCGGAGGGGACTGAAGGGACGCTCGGGCAGTCTGATGAAGAAAAACTTCTCCTTTCACCCTTTATGAGAAGAAGGGAACCCTCCTAAGAACCTATGGCTAGGACGCGGTAAAAAGCTAAAGGCCCCTCGCGAGCCAATCGGAATGAAGAAGGAATGAAAAAGGCGAGGGGTCAGGGGGATGTCGAAGAGTTTAAAAATAATGTACGCCCCGCCCATCTGAGCAAAGGCGTTGAGAGTCATCTGATGGAGAGGTATATCAAAATAGGAGGCCATATTCATGAAGAAATGAGGAATGGGGAAGTGGAGCCCTAACTCCACTTGCCCTAGGAAGAAGGTGAAGAAACCTCTGGGAGGTTCTACCGGCGTCTGGTCTACTTTAGGGATCACCACCGCCATCTCGGTCGGAATGCCGTAAGTCTCAATGGCTGTCTGTAGAACCTCCAGCCTCACTCTCGAAGATGCAGACTCATACCACTCCACTTGGTAGCCCTCCATGGTTCCTAAGAAAAAAGACAAGAAGGAGGCAGAAGACTTACGCGAAAGGAGCCCTTAGGGAAGAAGACGATGACGAGGTTCACCAAAAAATGGAGCTAGAAGGTGGCTGAACGTCTTCACCTCCCTTTCTTATACGAAGGAAGTCGCCCGCCTGTGTGCAATAGGGGCAAGACACGTGGACAGCAGGAAATCGCCACATCAAGGTGGTGTCATGGAACAGTCGTCTGTCAGTAAGAGATCGAGGGGAGAGTAGTTAAGGCACGTGGCAAAGACACATTCGCGAAGGGGCTTTGTCTCCATTAAAGATCACCATGCGCTTTTATAGATGGTGGACGGGTATCATTGCAGTACCTTGAAAACCACAAAAGCCTTTTTGGAAGAACAAAATCAAAAAGGGGTTGCCTCGAGCTCCGAGGCAAATGCTACAATTCCTCGGACCCAATATAACTGCCAGGGAAGCAGTAACGGGTGCAGGGACCCACTATGACATAGCTTCTTCACTGCAATACTAATCTAATCAGTCAGCAACACTTCCTTCGATTAGACTTGAAGGGAGGGGCTTGTGATGGGGTTGAGCACCCCGTGGCTGACACGTGGAGTGAAGAAGCTATGTGGCAAGATGTATCGAGTCTGAACGACTCTCTTTCCGGAACTCTCGAGACCCTCTCGGGAAGGGGATCCCCCGAGATCCCTCTCAGGTAGACACACCCTGGAGATCCAGTTGGAAGACGCACTCCCGAGATCACCCCGGGCAATCAGGCCCCCGAGACCACCTTGGGAGGGCAAAATGCCTGGGACCCCTTGGGCCAGAAGACCCTGAGATCACCTCGGGGAAGCGGAGCCCAAGAAGCATTCGGCCTCAAGTAACGGTCCCCCTTTTTTCGGATCTACAGATAATCATCACCAATTATTGCGGGGTAATCATGACCCATAATTATCGTAGTGGTCCGAGCTTAAGGACTGCGTAGACCGTTGTAAAGGTGATCCCGTAACCGACAATTAGGGGAAAGTGGCGAAGATCGTGAAGACTCGTGGGGCGGCCATCTCAAGTATAAAAGGTACTCCAACCCCTCCAGTAAGGGGGTTACACACTCTCTACTTCACGCATACTTTCTTGGCTTCCTTTCATCTCCTAGATCGAAACACTGACTTGAGCGTCGGAGTGGGCTTTGCCGGATAACCTCCGGCGGGTTCCCCTAGCGCTCGTGTTAATCTCGCAAGGTGGAAGTTCTTCCTCTAGCGTCAGTGTCCGCATAGGCTGAACCCTGATGACTGATCGTCGACGACGATTCCTTCTAGAACAATGAGTATTTTCGAATTTATACTCATAGAAATAGAAAATTTTTGTGAGATTCATCATCTCAAAATTAGTCGGCTTGAATGATTTGATATTAGATGTTATCTAAATAAAATAAAATCCTGCTATAATTAATCATATATCCACAGATTGATTCCTAACTAAAAAGTTTTATTGAATTAATTTTTTTTAATAGGAAGACAACCCTGACATACGGGTTATAGAACGATCATTTTATTTTCAGATTTATCTTGACAATAAAATTTAAAATTTTCATACGATGAAATCAGTCATCTAGAGAAAAAACTTAGGCAAGAAAAATGGATAAAAAATGAAACATAGATTTCATTATTAAAAAAGGAAATAATAAGAAAAAGATGAAAAATAAACTTTGTAAAAATTAGTCAATCTACTCTTCTTATAAAACTTTGAAAAAAAAATAGCATAAATAATCAAAGGACAAATTCATTTTTTTATTCCTTTTTATTTAAATACTATTTTCAATAACTATGACATCCTTATAATTTTATCTAAATATTATCGAATGGTCCAATTCAAATTTTTAAATGTCATGATTTTGAATTTGGTGTAATAGTAAAATTAAAATACTCCAAAAAATAATTAAGAGGATAGAATTTAAATTTTACTAGAAATAAATATTTTTTAAATATTCATAAATTATATAAGATATAGTATTATTTTTAGTGATAATATATATATACCAATTTTTATTATTAAATAAAAAATTAAAATGAAAAGTAATTTTATTTCATCATAGATTCATGTTAATATAAGATATAGTATTATTTTTTATAATATAAGATATTAATGGTGATTATAAATTTTATAAGAGTGGTGGATGTGGATGCGATCTAAAATTTATTTTACTTGGATAGGGGTGTGCCATGTTAGAAGTGGACAACGTGTGCAATAACTGCACACGTTGCCAGGGAGTGGGCACACGTTGCCCCTCCCTCTCCACTCTTTCTACACCCTTTGCTCTCCTATATAAAAAGGGGGTAAGTGATTCATTCAAGTGCAAGTGCAAGCAAGAGCAAGAGAAAAGCTCAGAAGATGAGATCATCCACAGGCAGTGGGATTTGATTTGTGGAGGTTGAAGGACTTTCTGACCCATGATCGTTCTTCCGACGACAAGCGCAAAAAATAACGAAGGACGCGTTGAATCCATTGTAAGTGTTTACCGTTTTTCAATTTCGAAGATTCGTTCTTTATCATGTATTAGAATCAACAATGGTATTAGAGCCGTAAAGTTCTAAGTAGCATGAAATTACTTCGCCGGAAAATCGCGACTTTGTGTCTACGGATTTCTTTCGAGTCGATAAACTAATTGTTAGTGTTGCGAACCGACGATCCCATTAGGCCGTGTTGCACGCTAGCGATTAACCGCGTTCATCGCGGTGAAAAAAATTACAACGGTATTGACTGTGGCAGGGACGGACTCTTGTGTTGGTCCCCTCCCTTGGCCGATGTCCGCATTGCAGTGGACATGGTCACGCCAATGAATGCGATCACCAACGGGGCGGCGTGGGTAGCGACATGGATAACATTTTTTTTCTGTTTAAAAAAATGTGTTATCAAATTTTTTATCATGATGTCGTACCAAGATTATAAAATAAGTCTTTTGTTATGGCTAATCCGTAAATGAATTATTCTTTAATTAGTTAGACTTTATGCTTTTAACTATTGCAATGTAGATGAATCAAATTAGATTTGGGCCTTATTTAAATGGGTTGGATTTATTCGGATAGATCAAAATTAATTAATCCGATTAGGTCGGTTCATATGAACCAGACCAAGTTGATCCGACTAGACCCAATCGAGTTCAAACTATTAGTTGGTTTGACCAAATCTAATTGGTCCAATCAGACCTAATCCGGTTTAAATCCTTAGTTGGTTTAACAAGATCAGTCTGATACAAACCAGAGCCGATTTGTTTGGTTCGATCAATAGATTTGACATCGAATTAAATGAACTAACAACTAAGATAAGTCATCCCTGTCCGATTAGATTAGTTCTAACGAGGGTAATGGACCCAGATTAAGGATTCGATTTTCTAATCGATCAGCCTAATGTGTTAGTCGATAAAGCTCCCTAAATCAAGAAAATTTATTTTTCTTTTCTGTTTATGACTCTGTGGGTTTATGCAT
Organism: Boesenbergia rotunda; assembly: GCA_024364735.1. Classification (NCBI taxonomy): domain Eukaryota; kingdom Viridiplantae; phylum Streptophyta; class Magnoliopsida; order Zingiberales; family Zingiberaceae; genus Boesenbergia; species Boesenbergia rotunda. The sequence continues at coordinate 118,165 of JAGFNQ010002294.1, forward strand.
AATTGTGAATTGAATTAAACCAGTTTTGTTACTGGTTTGTCAGTTTTGTACTGACATTGTGCATTTCAATTCCAGATGCCGAGATTTATTACCACAATGACTCGTCGTGATGTGCAACGGAATGAGCTAAGGGAACAGATCGAGGAGATTGACTACTGCCCAAGTCTTGGAATCCAAGGGCATATGGGAAGGCTTGATCGACTATTTTGGAAACTCGAGCAGGAAGAGTTTCCAGTCCTAGATAACTATCGGATCGGGGCATTGATTCGTTCATTACTGAGGTGTGGTGGAATAGCTACAAGATGTATCTAGGGATGCTATGAGGGGCGTATCTCATATACCGAGCTGTGTAGAGAACTACTTCGTCAAAATTTTTCGGAAGAAGATCTGGAAGACTCTGAGGACGAACTAGAAGAGGATCCAGAAATGGATCTAATTGTAGAATTCGAGGAGAATCCTGAAGAATTCGAGATGGATTCAATTGAAGAATTCGAGGAAGATCCAAAAATGGATCCAATTGAAGAATTCGAGAAGGATCCGGAATAATTCGAGATGGATCCAATTGAAGAAATCGAGGAGGATCTTGAGGATCCTATAGAATCTGTGGAGGATCCTGAAGTTAACTTACCTCTCATCAAGTCTGGGATGACAGGGATAGTATTTACTACCGCGCTAGTCTTTGTCCTAGTGGGAGTAGTGCTAGCTTATCTAGTTTATTAGAGTTTGTCTTTGTCACTGTTGTTATGTCCAAACAGTGTTTGCTCGTTTAGTTTTTTTGGTCATGTGGTAGTTACTGTCGTTTTGTACGAACAGTTTTTTTTCAAAAAGTTATGTTATGTGTTAACAAACTTGGTAATGATTAGTTCATTTCATTTGAATGATAATTTCATTTATGATTAGTTCATATGATGGGATGTATGTAAAATAACTAATAAATGTTTATTAGATTGGATATACGGAGGATGAGTGGGAACGTAATTACCACTTGATTTTGTAAACCAACTCTAATTTACAATGAGTTAGTTATTAATTACATGCATATGAGTTATACTGAATAACTAAATAATACATTTATTTATGTTAGATCATAGCAACGAAGAATACAATAGCTGAACTCAACAAAGGAGAAAAATTAAATTAGGACAACTATAAAATATGGCACCTTAAGATACAATATGTACTTGAGGAACAAAAAGTTCTAGAAGCTGTAAATCAATTTATGGTAGAACCTGCAGATGGTTCTACAGCTCAGCATAGACATGATCTTGATGCCTATAAGGCATGGAAGAAAAAGGACTCCACTGCTAAGGGTATTTTGATTAGTTCAATGGTAGATGACCTGGTATATGAGTATGAGCCATTACCATCGGCTCATGTTGTCTGGGTTGCCCTGAGAGATAAATACAGTGGAGTTAACTTAAGCAAGCTTCGTCAGCTGACAATCAAGTTTGACAACTATAAGAAACGCCCGAATGTCTCCATGACCCAACATCTGAGGGGAATGAGGAATATGATTCGAGAGCTGAAAACTGCTGGTCATGAGTTGACTGATGAACAACAGGTTCAAGCAGTTATCCGTTCCCTTCCTGATTCTTGGGAATCGATGAAACAGAACCTCACACATAGTGAAAGTATTAAGACTTTCATTGACTTCTCACGCCATGTTGAATTAGAGGCGGAGAGAATAGAATCCGTAAGGATTTCTAGACAAGTTTTTGTAGCTGAAGGCTCTGGATCCAAGAATAAGAAAAGATGGTTCAAGAAAAGAAAAGGAAAGGGAAAAGGGAAAGAAGCTGCTACTGCTGGGTAAGGCCCAATCAAGAAGAATATTAAAGGAAAGAAGTATGGACAGAAACCGAAGAGCAAGTTGACTTGCTATAACTGTGGCAAGAAAGACCACTTTGCTCAGGAATGTACTGAGCCAAAAAAGATAGATCCATATTTATTTTCTATTCACGAGCATTATGTTGCTAGTTCAATGTTGTTGGCAGATTCTTATCCTTTGTGGATTATAGATTTAGGAGCAACGAACCATGTAGCTCGTGATCGAGCTACATACGTGGAGTACCGTCGAGTACCAGCTGGCAATAAGTGGATATATGTGGGAAACAATGCAAGAATTGATGTCAAAGGAATTGACACATGCAAACTCAACCTTCGTGGTGGGCGTACCTTGTTTCTACATGATGTCCTATATGCTCCTGAGATTCGACGAAATCTAGTTTCTGTAACTAGTCTTCTTGATTTAGGCTATTGTATAAATTTTTTCAGTCGTTGCGTGTAACTTCGTATTAACTCCGTGTTAATTGGATGTGGTTATGTAATGAATGGTTTCATGGTTCTTGATGTAGAACAAGATATTAATTATGGAATTAATAGTTATTTTTCAAACATTGCTCTTACTAGTGATGCTAATATTAATGAGGAAGTTTGGCATGCTAGACTAGGACATATCGGACAAGAACGGATGAATCAATTAGCTAAAGAGGGTCTGTTGGGCACTCATGCTAAGATTAACCTGTCCATATGTGAGCATTGTCTTGCTAGAAAAAGCAACAAGGAAACCATTTGGTAAGACTATTAGAGCTGATTCACCATTGTAATTAATTCATTCGGATGTATGTGGTCCAATGAATGTGAAGGCTAGACATGGAGGTTCCTATTTCGTTACATTTATTGATGACTTCACACGTTTCGGTCATGTGTATTTGATTTCTCATAAATATGAAGCATTAGATTGCTTCAAACGTTATTTGAACGAAGTTGAGAATCAATTGGATCGTAAGGTTAAAACCTTACACACTGACCGTGGAGGTGAATATTTGTCTGATCAGTTTAAGACAATATGTAACGAAAAAGGGATTATTAGACAGCTAACGATCCCTGGAACTCCACAGCAAAATGGGGTTGCTGAAAGAAGAAATAGAACTCTTCTAGATATGGTTAGGTCTATGATGACTCAAGCTAATTTACCTATTTCCTATTGGGGAGATGCATTATTAGCTGCTACCTATATACTTAACCGAGTGCCTTCTAAGTCTATTCCATCTACACCATATGAACGTTGGACATGCAGAAAATCAGATTTGAGTAATCTGAGACCTTGGGGGCCAGCTGCCTACGTTCATGATAAGACTCACAAATATGGAAAACTATGACCAAGGGGTGAAAAGTGTATCTTTATAAGATATTCTGATACATCTAAGGGTTATGTTTTTATTGGTGAGCAACAAGATGGGACCATCTCTGAAATAGAGTCAAGAGATGTGATTTTTCTCGAAACTGAGTTCCCAACAAGAGGAGGAGGATATTGTTCCTTTATCAACGAATCAGGAATCACAGGAAAAACCTGAATCTAGTCTACCTAGTGGGAGTGATTTGAAGGATCGTATAAGGCATGCAGAGGGGGGGGGAATGCACTTTTTCGGATCGTGGATCTCTACAGAATTGTTAGCGCAGCGGAAATAATATGCAAAGGAATTAAAATAATGCTAACACTTATCGTTTACTTGGTATCCACCCAGATAGGTGACTAGTCCAAGGATCCACGCCGCGAGCACCACTTTCACTATCGAAAAGTCTCCTTGAGGTGGAGAAACCTTTACAGCAATATCTTCCTCTTTACAGATGCAGAAATATGAGAGAGGAAGCAACAATCACTCTACACACGAGCAACACTTCGACACTATACGGAACCGTACCGTGTACGTACAAAAAGTGCTCCTTTTATAGGTGAATAGGACAGATTCGCAATCTGTCCAGCCCGCACCAGTCGACTGCCCTAGCATTAATTGCTAGCCAACGGCTAGTTTTCTGGGTATACCAGTCGACTGCCCATAGGCCAGTCGACTAGTCCGAGGCTGCAAACTTTCTGTGGGTTTTGGCAGTCGGCTGCCTCTGGGCCAGTCGACTGCCCTGCCTCCCAGCTCAGCTCTAGCCACTCCGGACCTTCTCCTTCACGTGTACCTTCAGGTCTGCTCCCTTGGCTTGCCCCTTGAAGTCCTCTTCCTCTGGCTATCGTCCCTCGGATGCGCACGCAAGTCTTCCCTTGGCTTGCCTCTATGCCACCATTCACGTGTGCCCTTGAAGTCCACTTCCTGGCTTGCCCTTGGAACTCTCCTCCCTCGGCTCTCGTCCCTCGGATATGTCCACCATGTGTGATTCTCCAAGTCCTGCAAACTCAATCACACATATCAAATACAACATAACACTCTAACCTTAAACATATTCGCCCACACATCAAAACCATGATCTTCCAATCATTTAAGGGTCGTCGATTGCCTCAACAATCTCCCCCTTTTTGATGTGTGGCAATATGTTTAAGTTAGAGATAAATAACAACCATAATAATAATAGCAACAGATAGCAATTGAAAAATCATGAGACATAGTAACCCTAAGAGGTAACCTCCCCCTTAACCTATGTCTTCCCCCATTTTCAATTCTAGTCACAATCCAAGTTAAGTTTCCACTTAACAATAGCAATATGTTAAAAATATAAGACATATCAGAACCTAAGAGGTACCTCCCCCATAATCCATGTCTTCTCCCCATTTATAATCATTCAAGGTCTAAGTTAGAAAGGAAACCTAAAACCAACCATTCCAAGTTAAAATTCTAACTTAAATCACCCATTCTCCCCCTTTGACACCATCAAAATGATTGCCTCAAGCAACCAAACCCTAGGGCATCAAAAGTGAGAATATTGAATTTCTGAAATTTCTCACAGTGGCTGAAAACAGGCGTGCCAGTCGACTGCCCATGGGGCAGTCGACTGATACGCTATTAGTTTGATTTTTCAGGTTTTCTGCCGAATTTCAGAAACTTCCAGAAAATTCCAAAAATTGTAAAATTGTGCATACATGTTTAAAATGTTATACTCTATCATGGAAAAATATTAGTCCATATAAAATTTCAAACATGCATGACTTTTGATAAAAATCCAAAAGTTTTGAAAACCACTACATAATGTATCAAACTTTGAATCCAATTTTGCAAACATATGACTTTTAAAAATATGACAAAGTATGTAAAGCATAAAATGGTTTTCAAAGGTTTAAAATGTCCAACTATGATCTTTGGGCAAAGTGTCCATTGATTAAACACTTACCTTCCCCATAGTTGGTCTAGTTTTCATATTTTGATACTCTCAATGGTTCAACAATGTGCCACAAGCACAAGTGATCCAAATGTATCACCCTAATGGATCAAGCACCCTTTTTCAAAGCTAATATCTCCAAGTTCATCCTACACTTCCACAAAACACATTCCAAGGCCTCTTCTTAAGGATGTAAACTCTGATTCGGGAAGAGGCTTGGTAAAGATGGCGGCTAGGTTCGACTTCGATTCAACATAGTATAGTTCTATGTCTCCCCTTGCCACATGGTCTCTAATGGCTTTCATCACAATTTGACATAATAGATATGGGAGAAGCCGAGTACATCTTAGGGGTAAAGATCATTAGAGATCGATCAAAAAGACTTTTGGGTTTGTCTCAAGAAGCTTATAGTACTAAGATGTTACAACACTTCCATATGTCAAACTGCAACATTAAACAAACTCCTGTAGCGAGAGGCACTGTTCTGAGCAAAAGTATGTATCCCAAGACTCCTAATGAAATAACCGATATGAAGAAAAAACCATATGCCAGTGCCATTGGTAGCTTAATGTACACTATGTTGTGTACATGCCCAGATATCAGCTATGTTGTTGGCTTGGTTAGCCGTTTCCAGTCAAACCCAGGATTGAGACACTGGAAGGCGGTGAAGAGAATATTCAGATATCTCAAAGGGACGACAGATTATTGTCTCTGCTTCCAAGGATCAAAGTTGAGCCTGAAGGGCTATACAGATGCAGATTGGGCAGGAGACCTTGATGACAGAAAATCCACATCGGGTTATGCTTTCTTGCTGAATAGTGGCGTCATCTCATGGAATAGCAAGAAACAAGCTTGTGTAGCACTGTCGACAATGGAAGCCGAATATGTGGCTTGTGCAGCGGCTGTACAAGAAGCTGTCTGGTTAAGAAGGTTCCTGAAGCATTTGAAGATTGCTGAGGATAGTGGGAGTGTCGTTACATTGTATTGTGACAATCAAGCTGCAATAGCTCCAAGGATCCCAAATATTACAGTAAAGGCAAGCACATAGAAATTAAATATAATTATGTAAGATATATTGTGGACAAAAGAAAGGTAGTCCTTGAGTATATTCCTACCCGTGCTATGCTTGCAGATCCTTTTACTAAGCCATTAACTAAAGAGTCATTTCTTGATTTTGTGAAGTCTTTGGGACTTCGTAAAATGTAACACATTGTAAAACAATCAAATATATGAAAGTGTCATGATTTATTCAGTGTATATTGCTGTTACATTTTGGATAAAAGTCTCGATAAGCATGTTGGCAGGTTGAGATTGGTCCACTCACATGGACAATCATCTCTATTTGTTGAGTATAAATAGAGGTAAGACCATTACTTATGGGATAACTTATGTAGCTATAAATAGAGACATACTCATAAGTTGGGGTCGCCTTGATTTTGTATCAAGATGAGATCATTTATGTAATGATCGGAGTAAATAAACCTACCATTTACTGAATCTGCTTAAAGCCAGATAGGAATTCATAAGTTGAATTCAGGATTAGACATTAGATATGTCTAGATCAAATCTGTACGATGTTAATTTTAAGAAAACATGCACTCCTTTTGTTAAAAGAGAAAAACATCGTAGCATGTGATTCATACCACATGTGCTATAGCGACAATAAGGGTAGTAGGAGAATGAATCCCTGCTTCTCTACTATGTGAGACCCTTGAGATTATAAGTTAATCTTAGATTTACCCTATGTGACTATTTAGCTGTCTGCTTGAAATTTTAATCAGTGTCTGCTACCTTAGCATGTATCCTATTGGCTATGGATGATTTGGTCTATGGAGCATAACTAGGAAAGCAACTGATTAAAATGAATAGATTCAAGTTAAATAGGAAGACTAAGAGAGATTTACATCATTGACACTTATTCACTGGTCGACCAATTACATTTTTCGTTAAGTACTTAAAATGTGATTGTGAATAATTGCATTGAATGGAAATATTGAACATGCTCTTGACTTAATCGTCATTACGAGGGATTAGGGATGTTCATATTGATGTAAATGATTTAGTCTGGGGTAAAAGCAAGTGTTGATGTCTCTGATTCATGTGATAGAGCGACTAAGTGTAACAACTTTCTTAGTATTGATCGCTCAGAGAGCAGCTAAGTTAACTGTCACAACTTTCTTAGCAATGATTGCTCGGTATGCTTGCTGTCGTACGAATCATTTTCCCTAAAGGTATGAATTGGATGATCTATTAGTCTATGTGACTATATGGTCTTTATGACCTGATTCTTATATTGTCTATGTGACTTGACTTGTATGAGTGGGAGATGTTAGAAGTGGACAACGTGTGCAATAACTGCACACGTTGCCAGGGAGTGGGCACACGTTGCCCCTCCCTCTCCACTCCTTTTACACCCTTTGCTCTCTTATATAAGAAGGGGGTAAGTGATTCATTCAAGTGCAAGTGCAAGCAAGAGCAAGAGAAAAGCTCAGAAGAGGAGATCATCCACAGGCAGTGGGATTTGATTTGTGGAGGCTGAAGGACTTTCCGGCCCGTGATCGTTCTTCCGACGACAAGCGCGAAAAACAACGAAGGACGCATTGAATCCATTATAAGTGTTTACCATTTTTCAATTTCGAAGATTCGTTCTTTATCATGCATTAGAATCAACATGCCAGGCCTGTGCTATAGTGCAACACACAGGCGACACATGAAAACCCTAGTAGTAAGCTACTGTGATGGGTCATCCCCATATAAAAATTAATTTAATATCAAAGTGGACCAATGACCCACGTATCAGATATTAAACTGATAAGAACAGATACTACACTTGATCTTAGCCAAAAGGATGAGAAAGGTATGAGTTGCTTTACCGTTCTTTATCCATTTTTATAATTGCTCTGTGTGTAATTCGCCTTGGTAATTTCAGATGTGGGACTATCATTTTTCTTACATCAACTCAAGGGAAGCTAAAGACCTATATTTCATTAAAATTAAATTAAATTTATTTTTTTTATGTACTTTCTTATAATTATTATAACTTATTTAAAATTTTAAAATACAATTTCAAATTAAAATTTGAAATTATCTTTTTTGAATTTGATAAATTATTTTTTAAAATTTTAATTTTGGATTAAGATGTGAATTTTTCTTTTTAGGATTTATAATTATACATTTTCTTTTGAATTTGTATTTTTATGATTTATGAATTTATTTTATGAATTTTTAAAATTTGAAGAATAGGAAGATATAGTTACTAATAAGTAGGGATGGCAATGGGGCGGGTCGGGGACGGGTTTACCGTCCCCATACCCGTCCCCGAAGTAAATCTCCATCCCCGAACCCGTCTCCATCCCCGCCTCTACTTAATCGGGGAATCCCCGTCCCCGAACCCGCGGGGAGTAAATCTCCATCCCCGTCCCCATCCCCGCTTGAAATATCCATTTTTTTCCAAGATAAAAAAATGGGATTTCCCAAGTATGGTTGTAAAAACAATGGGATTTTTAACTTGTGGGAGGCGGCGAGTGACTAGTGAGCGATACTCATTAGGGTTTTCACACATCTATAATATTAACATTATTAAATTATTTTAATAATTATTAATATTTTATTATTAAATAAAGATATCGGGGCGGGTTCGGGGATGGAGATAGCATCCCCATACCCGCCCCAATTTATTTCGGGGATTTTTAAAAATCCCCGAACCCAAATCCAAACCCGATAATACCTCCCCAAACCCGCCCCGTTTCGGATTTTCCCCGCGGATATCCAAATCCGCGGGGAAAATTGCCATCCCTACTAATAAGCTATGAATTGTTTTTGTATGAAAAGAAAAAGGACACTAAAATAATTTAATTTTGGGATTTAACAAATCAATTGAGGGTTTTTAAAATTTTTATTTAGAAAATTTATATTCGGTTTAAAAAAAGAGACAGATCTAAAATTTATTAATTATTAATTAAAAATTTTTTATTTAGAAAATTTATTTTTGGTTTAGACGGGAATCCTAAGCTCCCTGTGAATGCCATGTTTGCATACAAAACTGTGTTTTATAAAAAAAAAATATTGGATGATCGGTCCAATATTGATAAACATGTGAATGCCACATCTGCCACGTCTGCCCCTCATTTTGCATTAAGTCGATATTTCCAAAAAAAATATATTAGACCAGGTAGCAGATAAATCTGGGATGATCAGTCCGACTTCATGGAAGTTTCCCACCGATCACCAGGGTAAATCGGGAAACGCTCGCGGTGGACGGTCTAGAAGTCCAGCGCCCCTGAGTTTGCGCTCCATTTAGAGAAAAAATTTCTGCATAATATACCATAACTAGGGATCTAACCGCGGATGCCTAAAATAGCGACTACCACTGTATCATAGCCCCGGGAGCTTATTAAATTGATATTTCCAATTTCATAAGTAATGAATGACTTTCAAATAACATATAAAATATACACGTTATGTCAATAAATGAGAGATATAATTCAGAATATGATTATCTTGGAAATGAGAGATTTTACGTAATTTCGAGGTTAACACAAAAAAAAAAATCTTTTTTCCCAAAATAAATATTTTAAGGTTGAATAAAATAATATTAGAATATTAGATTATGTTTTATTTTTATAATCTTTGATTATCTGATTATATAAGAGCTATTAGTAGCGTAAAAAATAAAGGAAATGCTCATTCTTAAATAAATAGAAAATCAAGTCTAAGAATTAAGTGGATATTTTTATAGGGTAATGGTCGATCCATAATTGATTAAGTAGCATTGGAGTACTCAACATCCTACAATTTGTGTAAAAACTGAAGTTGAATGTTTTTAACAAATTTACGACAAGAAAGTTTTTGGCTATGCAATTGTGTGTTTACCAATGTTATGTTGGTAGTTTTGATGAGACCAGCCGGAACAAAATAAAATAAAAAGATTTCATCAATAATAAAGTTTATAGCTACATTATCATGGAAAGTAGTGCGACATTTTATTAAAAAATATATGTGAGAATTCATATTTATTAAAAAATATATCCTATGATTTATTCTTTATCAAAGGATGCATGTAAAATCAGTTCATTTCTCTTATACCCTTCCCGCCAATAACGTCTTTTCATAGTTCATTTTTCGAGATATCCGAACTACCTTTTCATAATTTGATTTTAAAATAATAAACTATAGTTCGGATGTAGATATTCACATCTTTTCTTACCCTATATATTTCTTCCTGACTTGTAACTCGACCAAGCCCTGAAATTTTTACTATATTTTACTGTGATTGTAAAAAGATTAAGAAATAATTAAAAGATTATCTTGTAAATAATCATTAGGCCCTTTTGCTCGAAATGAATTTATTTCAAACACTTTTTGGCCTGAAATAAGGATATAAATAGAAAATAGAAAATATCAAAAAATATCATCAAAATAAAATAAGGAAAGATTTCAGTCCCAAAAATTTCAGATCCTCTTTGGGCCTGAAATACTTTTATTTCAGACCCTCTTTGGACCTGAAATGAAACCTAATTAATTTTTAATAATTTTTTTGATGGACAAGAATGAAGGGATCAATTACGAATACGTTAAATGGGAAGTTAAAAAATGAAATGAAAATTCAGAAGCATCACATTAAGAATTTCCAAAGAGGGTTTTTTTCTGTTATAAAATGTTGAAGTTTGACTTTTGATGGTCTATTAGGTTTTCTTGATGTTGTCAATTCCTTCCTGTCATCGTTCTAGTTCTAACTTGGGACACAAGCTCCTCTAGGATTGATTGTTTTCATTTTATAATTCACAATGCTATTAGATTTCACTGCAATTATTTGTTTTTGTTTCATGCTTTCTCTTGAGCAGAAATTTAGGATCTTTTACTTCTCTTTATGCTAATTGACAACTTTGGTTTCTCATGCCTGTTCTAGTTTAGGTTAAGAACTTAAGCTATGACCTCTTTGGAACCCTAGCTATATTTTGGTGTTCTTCATTTATTTTGGTTGGTTGGTTTTCAGTTCAGTGGAGAAGTTAATAGGCAAGAAATGAATCAATATGTTCTTGATTGGGCCATGGAAGATGACTATGGTTGTTTAACAGATCTTCTTCCCAAGTCGAGTCAAAAGAAACTAATGGGGTCAGACTCTACTCTCTCAATTCCCTATCCTAATTTTCAAATTCAGGTTTTAGTCCATGGGGGTCCAATGTGATGTTCTTCCATTCTTGCAGGCCAAGTCTGAAATGAAAAGTTGAAAAACCAAGTCTGACTATTCGATTCACAAATTTGGAGTTTTGTTCAGGTCCAAAGAGGGTCTGAAATATTTCATTTCAGGTTCTTTTTGGGTCTGAAATATTTTTATTTCAGGCCCAAAGAGGGCCTCAAATGAAAATTTTCAAACCCTCTTTGAGCCTAAAATATTGTTATTTCAGGCCCAAAGAAGGTCTGAAATTTGTTATTTCAGACCCTCTTTGGGCCTAAAAATATTTCAGTCCCAAAGAGGGTCTGAAATAAAAAATTTTAGGCCCTCTTTGGGCCTGAAATAGTTTATTTCAGATCCAAAGAGGGTCTAAAAATATTTCAGTCCCAAAGAGGACATGAAATGAAAATTTTCAGGCCCTCTTTGTAACACCCAATGATTTTCTGGTATTATTAGGGATTTTTCAGAATTTTTCTAGCATTTTTCGGAATTAAAATAAAAAGAAAAGGAAAAATGGTCGGAGAGATTTGATCGCGCGACCACACAACAAGCCGGTCCTTAAACGGACTCGGCTAGCCAGAAGGGCGAGGGTATCAAGCACAGAAAAAGAAGGATCGAAAATATGTTATAGGTAAGTTAGGCTGTTTCATGAAGAGGTATTTAGACTTCCACTTAAGTCGCGTGAAGCCCCGATTAGGTTTTCGTGAGGCTACGAGAGGAGGCGCGTGGAGGCTGCGAAACCAAAGGGAAACTCAAGGGATCTTTTCCTCCTTCTTCTTCCTCTTGAGTAGAACATCTAGGGCTTCTTCCCTAGGGTCAAGGAGGGAGGAGATTTGCGCGAAGAAAGGGAAGAGGAGTTCTACGTTGGGATTTAAACCATACTTAGTGAGTTTTCTTCAAGATAAGGGTAAGTAGATCACTCACCTGCAATAGGAGTAGCTTTCGTATGTAAGTTCTTGTTGTAGAATCATGTTTTGTGATGCATGCTTTAAGAATATAGTTATCGTGTATTTTAAGTTCTCAAAGATGCATGTTTTCTCATGATAGAAACTGAATTGGGTTAGATTTAGTGTATGAAATCTAAGCATGATAAGATTTAATTTTTGAAAAGTCCCAAAAATGAGTTTTGGGTTAAGGGCACGCAAGGTGCTTGATGAAAGTCCCAAGTAAGAAAGGTAAAGGTGTTAAGTGCAAAAATTTATTCAAAAGTAAGATAGTTTGATACGTATGAGTATTATAGTAAGAAAGTATTTTATTTTCGTAAAGTGACATGTACCGGGCAAATGGAAGGCCCACAGAAAGTTAGAAAGAAGCTCTAATAGGGTACGGTGGCTAGCTACCCCGAAACCTATTAAGAAGCGCACAATTGGTACATTGATACCATGGTACCATGTCAAGGCCTGAGGAAAGTTGATTATTATTTTCAAGTATATAAGTATTTGCAAGTGTTTGTCAGTTTTAAGTACGTGCCTTTATTTCATATGTTAACATTGATACATTGCAAGCATGTTAAAGAGTAAGGGTAAGGAAGTTGTGTTTTAATGTATGAGCATGTTAAGTTGCAGGTGTTTTAAAGCAAGTAATGTTTTCAAGCATGAATTGAGCATGATAAGTATATGAAAGTTTTCCCATGTGCATGTATTTTGGAAGCAAGCATTCTTTGAAATGAGCATGTTTATTATCGATAGCATGGATTTGTGAGTTAGGATTTACTTACTAAGCAATGTGCTTATTAGTTGCATTCCTTCTATTGCAGATAAAGGCAAAGAAAAAGCATAAGTTATGGAGGCGACCAGGACTTGCATTGATGCTCAGTGGCGGTGGAACCGTGGAAGAGATCCATTGGGTTAAGGCTTAGAGGCAATTTCTGAAGTTTAGAAACTTGTGGTTTGATGTTTTGGATTGGTAGAACGTAATGATTTTGTGTAAACTTTGCATAGAGACAAGGTTGAGTACAAAACTCTAGTATAGCTTTAATATTTAATATATTGATTGGTAAAATGTGAACATTGTGTTTAACTTCCGCATAGAGTCAAAAGTTGATACAATCTTTAGCACGATTTCATATGGTTTGGTAGTCTTGTTAAATTCCGCAAAGATTCTAATTTTAAGTCATTAGATTTGTTTTGAGTTGCTAGGATGTTTATAAAACTAGTATAGAGTATAGAAATGAAGTTATGTCTTTGTATGTCTTGAAAGTATATGATTTGTGGATCTTTGGAAATGGTTTTCAGGTCTGAAATACAGGTTTTTCAGGCGTGCCAGTCGACTAGGTCAGATACCAGTTGACTGCTGCTTAACCTAAGGCCAAGGTCTAAGGTGAAGTCAAAGGTTAAGATTAAGTGAGTAAAGGTAAAGGTAGTAAAGAGCGACGATCCGGCTTAAGTATATGGTAGAGAAGTCGGGTCGTCACACTCTTTGGGCCTGAAATAAAAAATTTCAGGTCATGAAATAAAATCTAATTAATTTTTAATTTCACTCAAAAGGACCAAGAACCTTTTGAGTTCAAGATTGATGAAGGTAAAGTTTAGTCACATGTGTTTCTGGGATTTCACTGAATTGGTCATTTGTTCAACCTTTTTGAATTAACGTACGATGTTATTGACAGAACAAGTGATTGAGGGTCTTGACCGAGCTGCAACAACCATGAAGAAGGGAGAAGTTGCCCTGGTTACTAGCCCACCTAAATATGCATATGCTTCCACTAAATCGAAGCAAGAACTAGCAGTGATTCCTCCTAGCAGTACTGCCTATTTTGAAGTGAAAATGGTATCTTTCATCAAGATATAAATATAAAATATAGAATAAAAAATAAAAAATTAAGAAAGTATAAAATATAAATAAATAAATAAATAGAATTTATAGATTAATAATATAAGAAATAAATATAATAGAAATTAAAATAAAATATTAATGTGAAAAAATAACATAATTCAATTTACCTTTAAATAAGCTTAGACATATCGTACTATTGAAGAATATCTAAAATACCCCTAAATACACATTGGATAGCACAATACGAGTCTTTGCAACACCATAAACTCATAATATTTGAAATTGTTGCAATCAGACTTTTCTAGGTTCATCAGTGAGTTTTCGACAAAACCAACTAATGGATCTATGATATTTGAATTTCTCAATACTTGATATTACTAGATAGGGTTGAGTTAGGAGAAGGAAATTATAATGTCAAAACATAGTCCTAACTACTAAAAATGGTCTCCTCGTGTCGTGCCACTTGGCACAAAATAATGCATCATATAGAGGTTGTAGCATATTTCGACTGTCTTTTTTTATCTCTCATTTTTATATCTTTATTTTTTTTAATTTTATATCTTATAATCTATCTTAATTTTTTTCATATTTATATTTTATTTTAATTTCTATTATATTTATCTCTTATATTTTTAATCTATAAACTCTATTTATTTATTTATATTTTATACTTTCTTTATTTTTTATTTTGTATAATAAATCATTCCTAAGACCCGTATGAACGTACACCTAAAGCAGGCTAAAATGAATAGAGATTTTTTACTTTCCCTATATTTTCATGAAATAAAAATATTTTAGGCCCAAAGAGGGTCTAAAATAAATTTATTTCAGGTCCTCTTTGAACCTGAAATGAAATCTAATTAATTTTTAATAATTTTTTCGATGGACAAGAAGGTTTTATTGAAAATATAGGGAAAGTAAAAAATCTCTATTCATTTTGGTCTGCTTTGGTGTATAAAATTTTCATTCATACAGGTCCTAGGAATCATTTATTATACAAAATAAAAAATAAAGAAAGTATAAAATATAAATAAATAAATAGAGTTTATAGATTAAAAATCTAAGAAATAAATATAATAGAAATTAAAATAAAATATTAATATGAAAAAAATTATGATAGATTATATGATATAAAGATAAAAAAATAAAGATATAAAGATGAGATAAAAAAGACAGTCAAAATATGCTACAACCTCTATATGATGCATTATTTCGTGTCAAGTGACACGACATGAGAAGATCATTTTTAGTGGTTAAGACTAAATTTTGACATTATAATTATCTTCTCCTAGCTCAACCCTACCTAGTGATATCAAGTATTAAGAAATGACGGAGGCACAACAGGAGCCTCTGCAATGATAGAGATGAAATAGAAAATTGAGGGACTTGATACTTATGACTCATGATAAAGAAAATAAAGAATATGATATGACAAAAAGATATGGTAAAGTAAAGAAAATAATATGATAAGGAAACATGGAAAAGAAATATAGCATTATAAGAAAATATGAAAAAAATTAGGGAAAGTGGAAGACTTGGACACTCAAAAATGTATCCCAATGCACTTTGCCCATTTCTTTTGAGTTATCTTGCATGTATCATGGTTGTGGTGGAGTAGGAATTGAAGAACTGCGAAAATTCAGTGTGCCAATTTTTTTCAGCTGCTTCTTGTTTTGTTTTTTTTTCTCTATTTTTGTTTGCAGCTCACACTTCTGTTTTTGCAGCCAATGCTTTAATTTTCTTCTTCCTCATCTACAATTCGATTTCATAACTTCACCACTTGGAGCTTCTAATGATAGTAGGGAACTAAATGCTCCACTTGTACAATTTTAGCTCTTGTAATCCACTTGGCACATTTTTGCTTGTTGGTTGTCAAAAATTTCCTCAATTGTCTCAAAATTTGATAGTATGCTTGCATTCCTCCCCCACACTTAAACTTTTGTCCGTCTCGGGCAAAATAACATTAAGAAACATTAAGGTATCCAAGTCCATGCAAAATATTATGATGAACATAAAAAAGAGGGAAAGGAAATATGGACTAAGAGTGTATCGACAAGGAAATTGCAAAAATGATATGACAAAAGAAACAAAGTGATTTACCTCTATAAATGTGGTCCAATTATAGAAATATAGCTTTGAAAGAACCTAAGCAAGTTCTAGAGTACAATCACATGTGTGTATCACAAAAAATTTGGCCAATTCCTCACTAGGTGAAATGAATTCATCTCAATTCATCAATTTAGAATCCAATACTAAGAAGTACTCATGCATCCAAGAATTTTCATCCAATGGCTCAAATCCTAAGTTTTAACAATCAAATTTAATTTGCTTTCAAGAGACTCTAAAATGATATAAGGAAATCTAGATGAATACATTTATTCATAGTCACGCAAGAAATAAAATGCCAAAAAAAAAACTAACATGTTATCTAAAAAAAAACATGAAAGTGATATCTACAATGAAAAAGGAGGGTAAGAAGAAAATAACTCCCCTTCAAGTAGGGTAGAGAGCACGCAGCATCCATACTGGGAGAACTATCCTTCTATGATCAACCTCGTAGTGCGCAGATTTCTCCCTTATTAATTTTGCACAAGCATCTTCCGGTGGTCGGAGACGATTAAGGTTCAGGATCCATTCTTGGGGTAAGTAGTTAAAATTCAAAGTAAATTCGACCCCTCCCACTGCATATTTTTTAAAAGTTCTTCTGGGAGGTTGTAGGCTATTAAGTTTCAGTACCCATTCTAGAAGCCTACGGGATCCTGCAAAACCATGTAGAGAAAATACCTCCCGCACGCATGCAGGGTAAGAAAGGAATGAAATATGTACCACCTCTACATAAAAAGAATCAATATATGCATCATATCCTATGAAATCAATTTCCGGTACCTCAATGAATTTATCACAATTATTTTCTACAAAAGATGCATCAAGAAACTTATCATAACCAATGAAATCAATTGTTGGTACCTCTATTAGTTTTTCACCATCAATTTCTAAATAAGATGTATCGAGACATGCATCACAACCAATAAAATTAATTTTAGGTACCTCAATGAAATTTTCACAAGCAGTTTCTACATAAGGTATATACAGCCAATAAAATCAATCTCGGGTACCTCCACAAGTTTTTCACAATCAATTTCAGCATAAGATATATCAAGAGATTCATCACAACAAACAACATCAATTCTAGGCACTTCTAAGAATTTTTCACAATCAACATTTGCATCTGATGTATCATAACATGCTCCACATTCAACAAATTCAACAATAGGTACCTCTATCAATTTTTCACAATCAAATTCTACACAAGATGTATCCATAAGTGTATCACAAACAATAAAATCAGTTTGAGGTACCTCTATTGATTTTTCCAAAGAAATAGGAGGTATACTTACCTCATCATGCTAAGAATACCTGGAGGCAGTAGAATTTCCTTAATTTACTTCATATATTCACCGAAGTTATAGATAGATAATTACCGAAGTAGACGCACGTGAAGTAAAAAGGGATTATTTTACTTCGTCATATCACCGAAGTCATATCCATGAAAATAGCGAAGTCTTTTACCGGTTCAGATTTGGACCGATTATGAAGTAAAAACTTGTCTTTTACTTCGTTAGTTTTGTAAAGTGTTGAAGTAATCGATGATATATAACTTTACAGTTTAAATTGATTGTCGAAGTAAAAAAATATCTGTTGCTTTAGTAGTTTTGTAATGCGATGAAGTAATAGATGATATGTAATTTCACAGTTTAC
Source organism: Boesenbergia rotunda (assembly GCA_024364735.1). Lineage (NCBI taxonomy): Eukaryota > Viridiplantae > Streptophyta > Magnoliopsida > Zingiberales > Zingiberaceae > Boesenbergia > Boesenbergia rotunda. The sequence continues at coordinate 135,971 of JAGFNQ010002294.1, forward strand.
ATTAATTGACGAAGCAAATATATTTTATAACTTCGCCAATATTTATATTTATCGAAGTATGTAATATTATGTAATCGATTTAAAAGACTTCATTATTTTATATTATACAAAAGTAATAGATTTGAAACTATTACATTTAATGAAGTAATTGTCGATTAACACCGCACTAATTTAATAAAAGAGTGAAGTAAAAAAATTTTTTACTTCATTAAAATTAAACAATATTTTATTATACAATAATATTCTAATATATATATACAACTTAAATGCATTAATTAGATTAAACAATTATCCATTCAAAATGATGAATATATATCAACAAATCCATCAATGCACAAGTATATATCCACAAATCCACAAGTATATATAACCAAAATATATATCCACAAGTATATCCAAAATCCATAATGAAAGAACAAAATATGTATCCTAAGTACACCACCAATTTAGACACCTACATATGAGTAGACGAATTCACTCTATTCACTTCTGACATCATCATATTCGGATTGTTGGTAATATTGATTCTTGATTGTTCCTGCAAATTTTTATGCAAAAATACAAAATGCATTAGATTCATCCAACTGTAATAGTTTATCTCAATCATAAACCAAAGCATATAATAAAAAAAAATATTATCATCTTCTCCAACTGTGGATTTTCACATTCAACTATCTCTTTCATGTATCTCATCATACAATATCCATATTCAATAGAACCATTTTATTTTATATTACCCTATAATAAAATAGAAAAGGTAATGTAATGGTCACAATCGAAGTTATAAAAACCATCCATTCATATTGTAAAGTAATGGACAATTTGTAATTGATTTTCACATTCAATTCTCTCTTGTAGGAGAAGGAAGACTATCTTCATCGTAATCTGCATGAAGGTCCAACAGCGGACTAAAGTCTACCCTATTTTTGGTGTGTGCAGGTAAAACTAACTTTGGCAAATCAAGTGCTTCTGGAACCAAACAGGATTTGTCCGAAACACTTGAACCATGAGAAGAGGCAACAGGATTGTTAACAATATTTGTAGGGATATTCATACTGAGCTCGGCATACTCATCTTTCTCATTTTGATTGTCCTCGAAAACAATTGAATTGACCAGATTATCAATCTGTCAAGGCAAAAGAACGTTTCAGAATTCACTTGAACTGTCAATAGTAAGTATAAGACAATATAGAGTTGTTTACAAACCTCCCTAACTTGTTCTAAATTAAAAATAACAGAATACTGGTTCTTTATGTGAATCAGCAACCTAACAAATTCAACAGATGTAAGATTAATTATAAAACTCCAGTGATCGAGAATGAATGGGAACTACATAAGAGAAGATTTAACCTCATGAGCAGTTGTTTATTCTGGTCCTTCTGCATTGTAACTGAATTAAGTGCATGTTACAAAAATAGCAATACCATTTTATAAATCCAACACAAAAAAATTCAATAGTAAATATCAATGTTGTTCTTACAGAATAAGTTGTTTGCATTGCCACAAAAGCCTGTTGGACTAGAACATGCAGAACTGTATCTGAACTCTCTATGCCAGTAAACATAGGCTTCAAGTCTTCAAAAGACTTGCGTAACCTCAAACATGCACCTTCAAAGGATCTATAGGTAAGAAGAAAACCAACAACATCATAAAAAATGCAACTTTCTTGAAAAAGTTTAAGTTAAAGCCTGCAATATTATGTAAATCTTTCTAACAAGCAAAATTTTTTGATTATCAAACCTACTCTCGATTGAGCTCTATGGAAGATTTTGAGCATTATAGCTTGCATATAACTCAATTACGCTGTTGGACAATTTGTACCTCCTTGAAAACTACACTTTGTAAAGACTGCAAAAGTAAACCAAATAGTATCAATTAACGATGATGCCAGGAGAAGAAACAAAAACTTGAAAGAAAAAAATCGATGGCACTCAAGATAATAGAACGTTAAAAATAATTCATCAAGGAGCATACATGGCACTGGGATTGGAGATGAGTAATAATATGTTCACTAAAGAGGAAGACTCACACTCTTTAGTAATAATATGGCCACACGCTCAAACAAAACACTTGCCTCTTTTTCACGTGGCCAGGAAACCTCAAAGAGGAAGATTCGGCGGTGCTACAGAGAGGAAGAAAACTAGTGGCACTGCGGGGAAAGGAGATAAGGGGTGGGGGAGGGAAGAAAACTGAAAGGAAAAGAAGAGGAAAAATCGAAGGAGACGATTGAAACCTCGAGCTTGAGCATCGAGCAGAGGAGGCGCTTGTGCATTATCAGGAAGAGGGGAAGGCACTTGTGCGTCGTCAGGAAGAGGGGACACGCGTCGTCGGGCAGAAGAGGAGGCATGTCATGCATCGTCAAGAAGAGGAGACGGAGGTCGTCGTCGGGCAGAAGGAGGTGCCGCTATCGTCGGGCAGAAGGACGAGGTGTTGTGCGATGAAGTTAGGGCAAAGTTTGGATTTGGGGAGTTTACACGAATTCCTTTAAAAATAAATATAAATCGATTAATTTATTTATAAAGGAAAATAAATTTTAGTTGTTTTAAACTTATTAGTTGGGTATAGAAATTTATGAATTTTATTTTGTAACTTATTACTTCATTGAATAAATATTTTATAACTTATTACTTCATCGAATATTTATTATGAAGTAAAACATCAAATAAATTTTCTAGTAAGGTCCGTAATTTTTAATATACGAAGTCTAAAATGGAATTTACTTCATCAAATTTATTACCAAAGTTGTTTGACATGTATTACTTCGTTAAAAGATTTTGCCGAAGTAACTTATGGCGAAGTCTATTCTTGATTTTCACATAGTGGTTCTACAAGAATAGATGTATCCATAGCTTCCTCCTGGTCAAGTACAGGTTCCATCTCAGGCTCAAGTTTTGGTGGACACTCAACTGGAACAGGTGATTCTTGGGTTCTTGCTTCCACCATGCAAGTCCCTACACTTTCTGGCTTATCCTCTGAATCTTCTAATGTATCAGTAAATGATGGTGGTCCCTGGGGCTCTGTGCAATCCCCTACACCTGTAGAATCATCTCCCATGAATGCTTCCTCAGTAATATCTGTAACAACCAAATTAGAAAAATTAGGACCATCAATAGCAATATCATCACAAAATAAAAGATAAGAAGGGTCCTGTAAAGCTTCAGCTTCGAATTCAAGGCTGTCACATGCTTTTCCATCTATCTCCTCCAATGCCTTCACAACTGATGCATCCTCAGCTTTCTCTGAAATCAAATCTCCTTCCACTATGTCAAATGCAACATCATCAGCAATTAACTGTGCCTCAACAGTCTCATCTGGGATGACCATGCTAGTGCTAGGAAGATCCTCTCTGGGGTGCTGAGGGAAGGATAAGGAAACTCTTGGATCCTTCTCTTGAGCTGAAAATTCTGGAAAAAAACTTTGAATAGAAATCTCCGGAGGAATGCATGTTGTAGGTGCCCTGATTTTGATGATTTCTTCTTCTTCTTCCACCAAATTTGCAAGATCAATTGAAGAAGGATTTGGCCATGCACTAGGGTCACCTTGAACTGATATAAAATCAACTTCGGGGCTATTTTGTGTGGGAAAATGGAATGCTGGAAATTTTTCAGGAAATACGGCATTTGGAGTGTTTAAACTTGAAACAACCTCTTCATTCCTCAAAGTTAGTTCACAATCATACCCATTAAGATCAAGAGTAGCTTGAGAAGGTGAATGACTTGATTCTTATGCTTGCATTAGATTCATTTGACTCACAATTTGTCCAATGCTTCTTTCGATGTCTTGAAGCCTTTGTTGCTTTTGTTGTTGTAAACTTTGCTGTTGTTGTATGAATTGTTCCATAATCTCCCCAAGCTTTTGTTGTTGAGCCTCAAGCTCTCTAGAATTCTCAACGTCTTCTTGATCGGTATAGAACTCTTCTTGGCCTTGAAATATAGCATTAGGTTGCAGAAATTCTTGATCTTGCTGTGAAATCTGAAAATAATGTTGTTGGGGCTGATCAAATGGTCGAAAAGGATGATCAATTTGCTGAAAATTATCTTGACAACTTGGTTGAAATTCCTGAAAATTATGGTTCTGAGAACTCTGATCCTGGAATTGAAAACTCTGAAATGGAGGCTGAAAATTCTGATCGTGTGGTGGAAAATATTGCTGTGAAGGTTGAAATCCACTATGATTTTGACATTGGAAAGTCTGAAATGGTTGGAACCCTTGCTGAAAATTCTGACTTGGTTGAAAAGATAGCTGATCTTGCTGAAATTGTGGCTGAAATTGATCATTTGGGTGCTGAAAATTCTGGGAAGGCTGCTGTAAATTGTTATAGAGCTGTGAATGCTGAAATGGTTGAAAATTTTGCTGAAGATTTGGATTGCAACCTTGCTGAAAATTCTAGAATTGTGGTTGAAATTGCTGTGGTGGCTGATTGAAAGGTTGGTTCTGCTGAAAGTTTGAATAGGGCTACTGAAATTGTTGGAAAGGTTGACATTGTGGCTGCCCTTGCTGAAATTGATAATTTGGTTGCTGAAAATTTGAGTAGGATTGCTGAAAATATTAGTTTTGCTGCTGAAACTGTTGACATGCCTGCTGGTAAGTAGATGAATAAGCATTTGTTCTTTGTTGGCATTCCATCAGCTTAAACAAACATTTTAACTCCAACAATGAACTTTAGATCTCTGATTGTTCATTTGAAAACATTTTTGAACCTGCAGTCTTGTCATAAAACAAATAAAATGGCAGCAACCGTATACAAAAGATAAAGCAATCAAGAATAGAATCAAAAAAATATAAATATTAAACACAAGCTCAAATTAAACAAACTCAACTAGTTAATCCCCGGGAACAATGCCAAAAATTTGATGATCCCCAAAATAGACTGTCACGAATGTAGGTCTCAAATTTAGATATTTCAACTGGATGGAAACCCTAACTCACAATTTAAATGTAGTACAGGGGCCACAGGTCGTATTTTTCCTAGGGCTAGTTAAAGATGTTTGATTCAAGCTCGAGTTTGTGTGTCGTCAAATATTTTTGGGTTTCAAATAAGATTTGGGTTTTGTTTGCAATCAGGAATGAAATACAGTGAAAATGAAAGAAATTTAACTAAACGAATTTAAACTAGGTAATATCAACTAATGATCTCAACCAATGGGGAACTAAATCAAACCAATGTAGCTAGCCGAATTTTGAGAATAAATCAGATATCAAATCAAACCAAATTTCGACTGATTCTAATGCAGAAATTTGCTTCAGGAATTACTACTCAAAACAAACCAAACGCTAAGCAATCTAAAAACAAACTGATGCAAATTCAATGCCGAAACTTCACTTGATACAAGATGCAGAAATGAATAAACTTGATACCAAAAGGAGAAAACCTATGTGCCGAAAACTGATACTAAATGCAGAACTTGATCCACCAATCAGTTCTGAATTTCCCCTTGACATAAACTGCAGAACTACAACTTGATATGCATGAAAAGAACACTAAAATTCAGAAGCAACAGAATGTGAAACTGGAATTCGGAGCTGAAATTGATGTGCAGAAATGAACTGATCAATACGGAAACAAGCTGAATGCAAATGGGAGCTGATATCAAGTGCGAGAGTTCACCAAGAATTGTGTTTAACTTGGTACCAATCAATGTTGAATTGTTATTTGATACTAAGACAGGAACTAATACTTGATACGCAGGAAAGAACATTGAATTTCAGAAACAAATCGATGCAGAATTGAATGCAGTATTGCAGTAACTGAATGTAGAGATGCAGCGTCAAATTGAATTCAGAGACAAACAAAGAAACTTAGATCAAGTGCACAAGTCTAATGTTCAGAAACGATTCAGAAAAAAACTAGATTCACTGATACAAAATTCAGAAATGATTAACTGAAAGTTGATACGCAGAAGCTAAATTGATACGTAGGAATCATAACTGTTATGCAGAGATAAACTAAATTGCGAAGCAAGCTGAGATTAAATGCAAGTGTTCACTAAACAAGCAACATATCTAATACGAATGCAGAGCTGAAAAACTAATGAATGCATAAACGATTCATAAAAACTAAGTTCACTGATACAAGTTCAGAAACTATAAAAGAGTGCAAAAATTGAAACTACTGCTCGAAATTGAAATTTCACTAAGAAAACTAAGCTTTGATCCCTTCCTTAGTTCAAGCCCTTCTTACCGTCACACAAGAGTAAGCCAAGAAACCCCTAGCTCAACAAATCGCTGAAAAATCCGACTCTGTGATTGATTCCACTCAAAATCTGCTCCCGGCTGAAACATCCATTCGATCTCCTCGATCTTGCTGTGTGGGATTGCGGAAACGACTTGGGGACGATCCGAGCAATCCAGAGAACCCTCCGACTTGCTCAGATGGATGAAAAATGGCACGCACAGAGATCCAATCAATCGAATGGTAGAGCTGATGAAACCCTCAATTTACTCTGTTTATTGGCGAAATTGAGCTGAAATCCTCACTGAGATATCTTTCCGACGATCTAGAACTCGATCCAAGGTGGGAATCCAAGCGGTCGCACGATCGAATGAGGAAATTTGAAGAAGAACAGTGAAGAAACTCGAGGAAGCTAACCTGCGGCTAAGACGCGATGACCCTGCAGCCTGGGGAGAAAACAGTTTAAGTACTTGGCAACGGACGACTGAGATCGATTTGGCTCCATCCAACGGTTGGATCTCTTCAGATATGAACCAAACTCCACAGATCTTGATCAATGGTCCTGATCTACCTGTCCCTAGCTCGGATCAACCAGATCTATAGCGGATGGTCCAGATCCTCCTTTTTTCTTGAATGGATGGTCTAGATCATCTTAAGCTTGATCCAACGGTCAAATTACTTCTAATTTGGCTGAAATCTTCAGATCTTGATCTGTGATCATGATTGACTCTATCATGAACTCGGATCGATCATAAGTTGACAGATGGCTCAGATCTAGCCGTTGTCTTAAATGAACGGCTCATATTAACCCGATGCTTGATCCCTTTGATCTGAATCCAATTCTGACTCAAGTTTGACCCGATTTGATCTAGGTCCATGATCAATTGAAACCTACAAAAATGATATTCAAATTTAGTGCCAAAAATATCCCAATTATACAAAGATTTGAATTAAAAGCTAAAACAGAGATACTTCATGAAACTCAATATAAATGCAAACTCAAGCATATAAAATGTGGATCAAACATGGATTTTAGAGCCTAAAATAATCAACAAAATGGTCGTTATCACTCACCGCGAAGGTAGTAGGGTTTTACAGCTCTTGGTTGGGCATCCACACCACTCGGACCAAGTCTACTCACCGCAAAGATAGTAGGGTTTTACAGCTCTTGGCCGGGCATCCGCAACACCCGGACCAAGACTACTCACCGCGGAGGTAGTAGGGTTTTACAGCTCTTGGTCGGGCATCTGCAGCACTCGGACCAAGCCTACTCACCGCGGAGGTGTTGATGCAGTCTGACCCTGATTGTTGTTTTCGTGTTGACACCGATTTTAGTTTAGGTGGATGATTATTGATTATGATTAAGTCCTGATTGGGGATCAGGCATGGTATGAAAAATCCTAGTCTGGAGGGTTAGGTGTTGGAAAATCCTAACCTGGAGGGTTAGGTGTTGAAAATCCTAGTCTGGAGGGCTAGGTGTTGGAAAATCTTAACCTGGAGGGTTAGGTGTGAAAAATCCTAGCTTGGAGGACTAGGTATTGGAAAAGTCCTAATTCAGAAGGGTTGGGTGAAAAGTCCTAGCTTGGAGGGCTAGGTGAAAAGTCCTAACTTGGAGGGTTAGGTGCAAATTCCCATCCTGGAGAATTAGGTGAAAAAGTCCTGGCTTGGAGGGTCAGGTGCCTAGCTTGGAGGGCTAGGTTGGATGATGTTCTAACTCGGAAGGGTTAGGTGAAAAGTCCTAGCTTGGAGGGATAGGTGAAAAGTCCGAACTTGGAGGGTTAGGTGCAAATTCCCAACTTGGAGGGTTAGATGGAAAAATCCTTAGCTTGGAGGGCTAAGGTGGATGAATTCCTAGCTTGGAGGGCTAGGTTTGAGTCCCTGGATCGGTTTGGTGACCGATCAGAGACATTGGCACGCTACTCCTTCGTGGATCGGTCTGGTGACCGATCCAGCGATGTCTGATCAGACTGGTGACCGATCAGGGAGCAGGCTGCTTCCTCACTGCCTTGCTCCTGATCGGTCTGGTGACCGATCAGGGAGCGGACGGTGAGTGAGTTCCCTTGCTGATCAAAGTCCTGGGTCGGTCCGGTGACTGATCAGGGATCTTGGATCTGATTAAAAAATCACTGTTAATCTGCCCTAATCGGTCTGGGTGACCGATCAGGCTTCATTCTGATCGGTCTGGTGACCGATCAGGCTTCACTCTGATCGGTCTGGTGACCGATCAGGCGTGTATAGCCGCGAGAGCTGGGAATCCCAGTGAAGCAGTGGATCGGTCTGGTGATCAACCCACACGCCCTGGATCGGTCCGGTGACCGATCACTTTAATTCAAATTGCGCTGTTAGACGCTCTGATCGCGTCTGACCATATCCGATTTACTGCCACTTACATCTGATACTTGATTTACTGCGTGATACACTGCTCTAACAGCCTGATTAAGCTGCAGGTGACAGGGGAGGATTCAAACACTCAAGGAGAGGTCAATGGAGGCTTTCCTTGGAGCAGGTTTGTCCGATTCTCTATTTCAGGTTGCAACGGCCGAGCTGCAGACTGGAGCCGAGACTGGGGCTTGGCTGAGGGGATCTCAGGAAGACCAGAGAGGGCTCAGTGATAGCTGGCGTTGGCAGCGTGGTAGCTGGAGGCTACGGAGGATGTTGTCACCTGGTGCTGGGTGGAGAATGAAAAGCGCGGAAGTTAGCTTCGTGGAAGCAGAGTTCTGAAACTGATCTTCTTGCTGCGCCTTGAGTTCTCCATTGGAAGCTTGCTGTGTTCTTGAAGCTTCATTACTTTGAGTAAGCTACTGACTTAGAGAAGCAATCATCCATTACTTGAGCGCTTGAAGGAGAGAACAAGGAGCTGGGAGTCCGACAGTGGGAAGACACGAAGAAGGGTTCTTGCGTGAGATCGCCACTGGGTGGAGCTCATGAAGCTTGCTGTGTTCTTGTCCTTGCTAAGTGTTTGAGTAAGATCCTTCCTGTTGTTTCGTTGTGCTTAAACTTTATCTGTGATTGAAACACTATGGAGAGGTTTCTCCACCGAGAAGGAGGTTGCTTTCTTATCCGGTGATAACCGGGGCTTGATCTGCCGACGATCAAGGGATCGCCCACCTCAAGGGCACGCCAAGGAGTAGGGGCAGTTTATCCCG
>JAGFNQ010002295.1:0-97609 GCA_024364735.1 Boesenbergia rotunda
ATAGGTATTGGGGTCAATTTCAACGAGTGCAAAATGTCTAGTTGACTGCTTGACCCCCTTTATGTAAAGGGTCATTGTGCTAGAGCAAATTGTTTGACGTAGTTGGTATCTGCATGAGTGTTTGCTCCAATAGGTTTTGAGTTCAATTCATAGTGTGGATGCAAAATATTTCATTGGGTACTTGACCTCCCTCATGCAAAGAGTCGTTGCTCTAGGCAAAATGCCCCTCGTGATTTACCTGCCCGTCTCTTGTCGTGGGACTGATAATACTGGGTTGCTTGGGGTGAACTATATTACCTTTTGCTCCAATATAAAAGAGAGTCTAATCCCGTCCTTATGGGTTGACGTAGCTGGTACTTGCATTAGTATTTGCTCTAATAGATCTTGGGGTTAATTTTCAACGGGTACAAAATGCCTCGTTGGGTGCTTACCTCCCCCATGCAAAGGTCCGCTATGCTAGGGCAAAATGCCCCTGATTTACCAGCCTGTATCTTTCTATGGGGCCGATGACATTGGACAGCTTGGGATGAGTGATGTTATCTTTTACTCTAATATAAAAGAGAGTCTAATGCCATCCCCATGGGTTGGCCTAGTTGGAATCTGCATGAGTGTCTGCTCCAATAGATCTTGGGTTAATTTTCAACGGGTACAAAATGCCTCGTTGTGTGCTTGACATCTCCATGCAAAGGATCGCTGTTAGGGAAAAATATCTCCCTAATTTACTTGCCTATATCTTGTCGTGAAACCGATAATACTGAGCCACTTATGGTGAGTGTTATCACCTTTTGCTTTAATATAAAAGTGAGTGTAATCTCATCCCCACAGGTAGTGTAGTTCGTACTTGTATGAGTGTTTGCTTCAATAGGTTTTGGGGTCAATTTATGGCTAGTACAAAATGCCTCATCAGGTGCTTGACCTCTCCCATGCAAAGGGTTGGTACACTAGGGAAAATTCCCTCTATGATTTATCTGCTCGTATCTTGGAGTAGGATCGGTGATACTGAGCTGCTTGGGAAGAGCGATATTATCTTTTGCTCCAAAATAAGAAAGAGAGTTTAATCCTGTCCCCATGGATTATCGCAGTTGGTATCTATATTGGTGTTTGATCTAATAAATCTTGGGTGCTCCGCTACAGAAATATCTCATTGGGTGCTTGACTACCTCCCTATGCAAAAGGCAGTTGCGTTAGGGCAAAATGTGTTGGTGCAGGAAGCACCATATCGAACCTTGTTTTGATATTGGCAAAGGATTCAAATTACTTGAGTGTGCAGAAAGAAGTCCTAGCGAAGGGCTGCTAGGCACCTGGCGAAGGGCTGCCAGGAAACAAAGTCCTAGCGAAGGGCTGCTAGGCACCTGGCGAAGGGCTGCTAGGCACCTGGCGAAGGGCTGCTAGGCACCTGGCGAAGGAATGCCAGGATACAAAGCCCTAGCGAAGGACTGCTAGGCACCTGGCGAAGGGCTGCCAGGAAACAAAATCCTAGCGAAGGGCTGCTAGGCACCTGGCGAAGGAATGCCAGGATACAAAGCCCTAGCGAAGGACTGCTAGGCACCTGGCGAAGGGCTGCCAGGAAACAAAGTCCTAGCGAAGGGCTGCTAGGCACCTGACGAAGGAATGCCAGGATACAAAGCCCTAGCGAAGGACTGCTAGGCAACGGGCGAAGGACTGCCTGGAACTGAAGACCTGGGAAAGGACAGCTAGGCACCTGGCGAAGGACTGCTGGGCAAAAGTCCAACCGGAGGAGCCGGTTGGCAATAGGTAAATTCTCCCGAGAGGAGTAGGTGAGAACGTGTTCCCCGTCGAGGGAACAGTAGGCGTCGGTTCGACCTAGAGCTCCATTTTGGAGACCCAAAGTCAGAACCAAGACAGCTAAGGTTGTATACTCATAACATACTCTTGCTTTATTGTATTTGCAACTAACCCTGGATGTAGGACCAAAGGAACGAGTCTCCGCAGCTCAGAACACCTTAAAGGAGAGAGGCAGCAGCTGGGCAGGGCGCCCCCAGTGTCCCGGGCGCCCCCAAGGTCAAGGCAAAACAAGCTAGGCAAAGAGTACGCTTCGAAAGCTTACTAGGCGGGGCGCCCCCGTGCTCCCGGGCGCCCCGCACTCAAGCCAACAAAGCGGATAACTCTTATACAGCCGAGAAGCTCGCTGAAATGGTCAACCAGGGCACCCCCAGCGTCCTGGGCACCCCAGAGTCAATCCTTAGCCCTATTCGAGTGGGATAAGGGCTGACCGAGGTAATTCCGGATCGGTTGACACGTGGGGGGGGGGGGCGCCCCCAACGTTTAGGGCGCCCCGAAGTGCTATAAATAGCACCCATCACCAAGGCTTCTCCACAATCAAGTTTTCCAACGCTTTCACTCTCTTCTACTCGAGGCGCTCCGCTACAGAAACCTCCCAACTCGAGATACAAGCGCCGATAACGTCCCTATGCTCCGAGATACATTCCACACCGGACGTCGGCAACGAAGAGCTGTGTTTTTTTTCTTACTGCACTATCATTGTAATCATCCTTTTGTAAACTGTTTTGCGCGATTATAGTATTGCCCGCAGTAAACGGTCAACGACCGTGGGCCTTGGAGTAGGAGCCGATCGCGACTCCGAACCAAGTAAAATCTTGGTGTTTGCGTATTGCTCAGTTTTGTTTATTCCGCTGCGCGTTTGCTCTTAATTTTATCCGAAAAATGTTTTACGATATTCACCCCCCCTCTATCGTTATTCTCGATCCAACAAGTGGTATCAGAGCGGGGTAGCTCAAATTTAGTGCAACCACCAATTTGGGAGTTTTTCGGATTTACGATTTTTTTTCTCTTTCTTTTTTGTTAATCGAGGTTGGTGCAACACTACTCGATCTTTTTTTTATAAATAATATCTATGGGTGAATTTAAAATATTCTTATGCCTTTTTCAATTTTAAATTCTTATTTTTTCACCATAAGTCAGAATTGATAAAATAATCAATATTTGAAAATTTGTCATAAACTTTTTTTTATTATTTTATTATTTTTCTCGATATTTATGCCACCTTAATTCGAGCAAAATTTTTTTTCTCCTATTTTTTCATTAATCAGAATATTTATTTTCTAAAAATTTATCTCAAAAGCTTTTATTGTTATTTTATTATTATGCCTCGAAATTCGTGCAATATTTTTGTTGGGTTATTTTTTTTCTCTCTCTCCCGCACTACTAATCCAAGACCAAGTCTTGGTACATTTCTATTTTTTCTTTTTGTGTGCAAGAATTATCCTTAATGACCAATCAAGAATGGAACAGTGTTCGTCCGCCTCTATTCTCTGGCAAGAACTTCAGAACCTGGAAGGGGCTAATGGAATCCCACCTAAAGGCCCATCTAGAGCTATGGATGATAATCCAAACGGGGTTTATAGTACCTACAGAAGATGGAATATCGATCTCCTGGGATAAATTGGACGAACCAACTCTGAGGAAGATCGAAACAGATGTAAAGGCGACTGCAATTCTACAATGTGGCCTAACCAAAGAGCAACTCGAGCTAGTAGGTCCATGCAGATGTGCTAGAGAAATCTGGAAAAAATTGATTAACCTTCATCAAGAGATCTCAGATGAAGAAGAAGATCAGGTAAGTTATCTTGCCCTTTCGGTCCAAGCATAAACAGCCGAGTCAGAGTCTGAACCCGAATCCAAAGTTGAACCAGAATCAGACGACGAATTGACTGAGACGGTAACCGATTTTGAATTCTTTTCAAAATTAGAATTAAATAATCAAACAAATACTGTAATGGTCGAGGAAAGTGTAAATTCTATTGCAGGGGAAAATCCTAAAGAACCACCAAAAAAGGAGCTTCAACTAGTACCCGAGTCCGACTCAGACACAGAATCAAAAGATGAGCCTAGATCTAAGGCGGCAAGAATCAAGGGGGAGATTCTTAATAAAGAACCAAAAGGTAAAAGTGAAAATTCAGATTTTAAAAATCATGTAATTTGTTACACATACAGGGAGAGAGGGCACTACCAAAGTGAGTGTCCTACTCGTAAGATTCAAACGACACCACCGATGGCGACAAAGGAACCAGTTCCAAAAGTGAATGCACAAATAAAAGAGCTACCAAGAATGCCGGACAAACAATCGACAAAGGTAAATTTTCAGTATTTGAAAATCCATTATTTACCTTGAATAATGTGATTGATTCATGTAAATTAATTAAGGCAAATTTCAGAAAATTGAAACAAGAAAATGAAACCCTAAAACATAAGGTCAATATGTTAGAAAATTTAATTCATAATCTTGTTGATTTCGAAAATCCGGAGTATTACTCCAATTGTGACCTTACTTAGATAATTGTTTGCTTTAATTGTGTGTTTCTTTTTATTTTTAGTTTAGTTTTTTTTTTGCTTAGAATTAGGACTGGTTAGTTTAAGGACTGAACCAACTTAACTGAAATTTGAACAACATAGTATTGGGTGGCGGTGAGATGAGAGTACGTTAGGGAAGCCTTTTCTAATAAGATCAAGTATACACTACTTGGTCTCTTTAGACTGGTGAAACTAGCCGAAGCTACTGATCCAAGACCCAAACTAGTTAGACCAGAATTTATCAAAAAGTAATTTTGAAGATGAAATTTTACTAAAAGGCTTTGTCTAGGAAAGGGTTGATGATCCAATAAGGCTACGGCCAAAGAAGACCTTGTGCCTCGCCAAGACCTGGAAGCCAATTTTTGAAATTCAAATTCAATTTACTCTTTGTTAAATTCGAATCTAACACAAATTTTCAGTTAATTTTAGATTCAAATATCTCTTTTCAAAATAAATTTAAATTGGGTTTCAAAATTAATTAAACTTTTCAAAACTAATCATAATTTTTCAAAATAAAATCCTTACTTCTATCAAAACCTGTCTCACAAAAACCCATAAGATTAAGATGCTTGATCACGTAGAACTGGGTGAGATATCTAGGACCTAAAAGCATAATTCACTATCCTTCTAAATAAAACTCAAAGTGCTTTCAAAAGTTATTCAAAATTATCTCTAGTTAATTCGTTTTACTGTACCCTACTTTTTCAATTCTAACAGTTTCAAAATACTGAATTTCATGTTAAATATCACAATAGACTCGTTCTAAATATAATCTTGGGCTTGTTTGATTTAGTTACTGATTGGTCAAACATAGTCAATTGAGTCAAACATGGTCAAAACAGTCAAACCTAGTCAATACTAAAGATCGTTCAAGCACTTAGATAAAGTCAAGACGAGTCGGATACAAGGGGAGTTTTTTTTGTTTTTGTCAAAAAATTTAGATTTATTCTCAAAAACTTTATGCTCTAAAATTTAGTATCATCTCAAAATAAGGTTTTCAAAAATTGGCTCAAAAACCTTGGTATATTACTATCTCTTTGAAGAACCATTATGATATCAAAATTTTCTTCGGGGCTTATGCTTTAAAAATTATATTCATTTTAAGTTACGTTTTCAAAAATTTATCTCCTTAAAAGTTATCATACTCAGAAGGTTATTCAAAATTATTTTTTGATTTTAATAAACCCTAAAGACACAGAGGAAGGCCCACTTCATGATCTACAATGACTCCTAGGATGTGTTAAATTTAGGGGGAGTTTGAGTCAAAAGAAGAATTTCTAAAATTTTTGTTGGAATTATTTGTTTTGAAGTTATTAGATAATTCTTATAATTTAAATCAAACCTTAAAACTCAGAGGAAGATCGCTTGTAGTCAACAAGTTTCCTAAGACTGGGTCAAGTTTAGGGGGAGATCAAATTAAAAGAATTATTGAACATTTTCAAAATTAGATGTTTTCATGCACTGCACGTTTAAAAGCTTTTTGAGAACTTAAATATTTTTTCTTTCAAAATACCATTATTTTATTTTTCAAAATTCTTATGGCTCATGAAATTATTTTTGAAATAATATTTACTTGGGTTGAAGAAATTTCCAGGACACTTAGGAAAATGTCCTTGTAGTCAACAAGGTTTCCTAGGATTGTGTCAGACTGGAAAAGAAAAGTAAAATATTATGTTTTCAAAATGCATAATACTTTTCAAAAATTATTTATATTTTTCAAAGTCTAATAGTTTTCTAAAACAGTACTTAGACTTTCCAAAAAGGCTCAATCTGTTTTTTTTTTCAAAAGTACTTGCATATTTTTCGAAAATGCATATTTTTTCAAAAGTACTTCTATTTTTCAAAATATAATGTTTTCAAAAGGTACTAATACTTTTCTAAGGCAATAGTATTCTAAGTATGTGAATTTTCTAAAGATTTTCCCATAAATACAAAATCTTTTTTCAAAATTGCACAATACCTTTCAAAGTGGAGCTTTATTGGTGCAATTTATTCTTTTTGCTAGGCTCTCAGGAGTTATACTTTTATGTTTTCAAAACTCATAGGCTCTGATACATAACTTTTTTTTAAGACTTCTTTCAAAATATATTTCTTTATTAATAAATAGCTAAGGAGAGAAAAAGCTCAAATTGTTCAAAATCAAAATGTTTTTCAAAAACTTTCTCTTATTCAAAAAGCAAAGTTGAATTTCTAAGTGTGCTTTCAAAAATTTCTAAGAGCATCTTTTTGTAAATATTTCTAAGTAGATTTTTCCTTAGTAAACAAAGTTTGTCTGAGCAAAACCTCTGAAAATTTTTGGACAAATATTTCTAAGTAAAGTTTTCTTAGTAAATAAATCTTTGTTTTGGCAAAAATATGTCCATTTAAAGATTTTTAAAATAGTTTTAAATGCACAAAATATGTTCCAAAGAAATTTTTCTATGTGTGCAAAAGTTGAAATTTTTTAAAGGAAAGTTGTTTTCAAAATGTTGGCTAATGTTAGCTACTGTTAAAGTTTTTTCTTGAAAATTATGTTTTTGAAGTTTTTTATGTATCCTAAAATATAAGGAGAAGAGTTGTCACGTTTTAATTAAAGTTTTTCTTGACAACTATGTTTTTGGGAAATTGTTAAATCCATGACTTGAATTTACTTTAGTAAAACTCCCTATTAGAAACCTTGGTCGCCTATGTATGTTTTTGATATATGTCAAAGGGGGAGGAAAGGTAAAAGTTAAGTGTTTTAAGTGTTTTATAACACAAGTATTCATGGTTTTAGGGGGAGTATGAGAAATAAAGAATTTTTTTCAACTCTATTTATTCTGTTCATAAACAGTTATACTTCATTGTTTATCTTAACTGTTATAAGTTTTTAACTTAACTTTGAATTGTGTTGCCATAAATCAAAAAGGGGGAGATTGTTGGTGCAGGAAGCACCATATCGAACCTTGTTTTGATATTGGCAAAGGATTCAAAGTTAAGTGTATTTGTGATCTAATAAAGTTACTTGAGTGTGTAGAAAGAAGTCCTAGCGAAGGGCTGCTAGGCACCTGGCAAAGGGCTGCCAGGAAACAAAGTCCTAGCAAAGGGATGCTAGGCACCTGGGGAAGGAATGCCAGGATACAAAGTCCTAGCGAAGGACTTCTAGGCACCTGGCGAAGGGCTTCCAGGAAACAAAATCCTAGCGAAGGGCTGCTAGGCACCTGGCGAAGGACTTCTAGGCACCTGGCGAAGGGCTTCCAGGAAACAAATCCTAGCGAAGGGCTGCTAGGCACCTGGCGAAGGAATGCCAGGATACAAAGCCCTAGTGGAGGACTGCTAGGCACCTGGCGAAGGGCTGCCAGGAAATAAAGTCCTAGCGAAGGGCTGCTAGGCACCTGGCGAAGGAATGCCAGGATACAAAGCCCTAGCGAAGGACTGTTAGGCACCTGGCGAAGGACTACCAGGATACAAAGCCCTAGCGAAGGACTGCTAGGCAACAGGTGAAGGAATGCCTGGAACTAAAGACCTGGCAAAGGACAGCTAAACACCTGGCGAAGGACTGTTGGGCAAAAGTCCAATCGGAGGAGCCGGTTGGCAACAGGTAAATTCTCCCGAGAGGAGTAGGTGAGGACGCGTTCCCTGTCGAGGGAACAGTAGGCGTCGGTTCGACCTAGGGCTCCATTTTGGAGACCCAAAGTCAGAACCAAGATAGCTAAGGCTGTATACTCATAACATACTCTTGCTTTATTGTATTTGCAACTAACCCTAGATGTAGGACCAAAGGAACGAGTCTCTGTAGCTTAGAACGCCTCAAAGGAGAGAGACAGCAGCTGGGCAGGGCACCCCTAGTGTCCCGGGCGCCCCCAAGGTCAAGGCAAAACAAGCTAGGCAAAGAGTACGCTTCGGAAGCTTACTGGGCGGGGCGCCCCCGTGCTCCCGGGCGCCCCGCACTCAAGCCAACGAAGCGGATAACTCTTATCCAGCCGAGAAGCTCGCTGAAATGGTCAACCAGGGCGCCCCCAGCGTCCCGGACGCCCCCAGAGTCAATCCTCAGCCCTATTCGAGTGGGATAAGGGCTGACCGAGGTAATTTTGGATCGGTTGACACGTGGGGGGGGGGCACCCCCAACGTTCAGGGCGCCCCGAAGTGCTATAAATAGCACCCAACACCAAGGCTTCTCAACAATCAAGTTTTCCATCGCTTTCACTCTCTTCTACTCGAGGCGCTTGACGGACCCAAACTAGGTGTCACGAAAGTGGGTCTCAAATTTAGATATTTATAAGCTGGAAACCCTTTTTGCAATCAAAGTATGAAAACATAGTAAAGGGGCCACAGGTCGTATTTTTCCTAGGGCTAGTTGATGTTGTGTGATTCGAGCTTGTATTTATGTGTCGTTTGTGAATTTCGGGTTTCGAATGTGAATTGGATTTGGTTTCAAATAGAAATGGAAATGCAATGAAAATAGAGGAACTTAGCTAATAAGCTAAACAAGTGATGACAATCAACAATTCAACCAATGGGAAAATTAATCAACCAAGGCACTTAACCAAATTCGGAAATCAAACCTGATCAGTATTGCAAGGCAAATTGCTACAAAGGTGAATAAAAGCAGTATAGGGGATTTTCAGCAGCAAGCAAGCTTAAATGCAAATCATGCTAGAATTTCCTACTTGATACAACATGCAAGAGGTAAAGTCTAATGTGCTAAGAGGAAACTGGACTACATTCAAATCTGTAAATTGATGTTAATCAATTGCTGTAAAGGAAATAAATGAGAAACAATGAAGAGAACGAAGACTTCTTGAGCAAATGCAAATGCAAATGCAGAAATTGAAGTGGCACACAAGGAAGGGCTGATACGCAAATTCCAACCCAAATTCAGAGATTGATATCCATTGCTTTTGAATGCAACAAGATGCATGTGAGTTCAGAAGTTAAACTAAGCTCACCTTGACACATTTTCAGAAACAATAAGCTAAAGATTGCAGAAATTGAACTCAAGAGCAGATATGGAATCGAATTTTCAGAAATGAGGTTGCAGATTTTGCAAAAATTAACTGATATGCATCAATAGAAGCTAAACGCAGAATTGGAATTCGAGTAGGAAACTAATATGCCAAGAACTGATATGAATTGTAGAATTATCCAATGAGTTGTATTCAGCTTGATACAATTGATGCCAAAACTCACTTTGGCACAAGTTGTAGAAATGAGTAGCTTGAGACGCAGGGGAATTTGTGTGCTAAAGCTGATACTTATGTGCATAAACTGTAAACTGATAATTCCAACACGAAAACTGATCGATCCACTTGGAAAAGCAAAGCTGATAATCAAATGCTATGCATGAAAAGTGAAGAAATTCAGAAATGGGGTTTGATACGCCACAAACTGAACTAAAATTCAGAAATAAAACCGACTGAGAAATAAACTCAACTCTAATGCATTAACACACTAAATGTGGTCTTCAATGGCAGGAATTAAACTAGACATAACTGAATTGGAAACAAGCTGAAAAATCAGAAATGAAATGGCACGCAACAACAACCTGATACGCAACAGCTAACGAAATTGCAGAAATGAAACTTAGCTACGAAACAAACTAACTAATTGCAATTGCTCACTACAAACTGCCTATCTAATACTTGCAAACTTGAGAACTGAAACCTAATTACAACTGAACAATTCAGAAAATTAAAACTAAAAATTCAGATACAAAGTGCAGAAACAGAAATTGCATGAAGAAACGAAAATTACAGCTACAACTTGAAATTCAATAAGAAATCTAAGCCTCAATCCTTCCCTAGCTCAAATCCTCCTTGTTCGTCACGCAAGGGCAAGCCTCGAACCCGTAAGCTCCACAAATCAAAGGGAACCGTCTCTGCAGATCAAATCAAACTTGACCTCTGCTCAATCCGAAAACCCATCCAATTCCTTCAACCCAGCTGCGATGATGATTTGGGATTGATCTGAGCACTTCAGGGAACCCCTCTGAACTACTCAGGTGGATGAAATAATGCGCAGCCGATGTTGACGAAATCAGATGGTAGAGCTACGGAGACCTCACGAGGCTCTATTCTTGGGTAGAATTCGAGCTGGGACTTCACCGAGAAACCTTCCCAATAACCTAGGATTCGATCTAAACAAAGAATTGAGGGGTCGCGCCCCTTGGATTGAAGAACTACTGAGGAAAAACTAAGAACTGAAGAAGAAAACTTTGCGGCAAGGAAGACGCAATGAGCTGAACTGAGGGGAAATTTTGATTAAAAACTTAAGAATGGACGACCCAGATTGTTTTGAGAGAATCCAACGGCTGATCTTCATCCGATCTGAACCAAACTTTGATGATGTTGATCAAGGGTCAGGATCTGCCTCGTGGTAGCTCGGATCCTCCAGATTTACAACGGATGGTCCAGATCAACCCAATCTTTGAATGGACAGTCTAGAGCCCTCTGAGCTTGATCCAACGGTTGAATGAGCTCTGATTGGGATGAAACCTTCAGATCTTGATCAGAGTGCTTGATCAGCCCTAACCCTAGCTTGGATTGACTCAGATGGTCCCAGATGGCTTAGATCTAGCCGCTTTTGAATCGGACGACCCGGATTAATCCGAAGCTTGATAACTCGATCCGGGTCCACTTCCGACTCAAGTTTAACCCAGTATACCCTAGGTCCATGAACCTTTCATGCCTACAAAAAATAGATCAAAAATTTAGTGGCCAAATAATCCAAATATGTATAAATTTGCAATTAAGTCCAAAATAACAATAATTTCTAGAACCTAGGGTAAATTCACAATTAAGCAAGAAAAATATGGGTCAAACTTGGATTTTAGCAACTAAAATAATCAATAAAATGGTACTTATCAGCGATCCGCTACAGAAACCTCCCAACTCGAGATACAAGCGCCGACGACGTCCCTCTGCTCCGAGATACATTCCACACCGGACGTCAGTAACGAAGAGCTGTGTTTTTTTCTTACTACACTATCATTGTAATCATCCTTTTGTAAACTGTTTTGCGCGATTATAGTATTGCCCGCAGTAAACGGTCAACGACCGTGGGCCTTGGAGTAGGAGCCGACCGCGATTCCGAACCAAGTAAAATCTTGGTGTTTGCGTATTGTTCAGTTTTGTTTATTCTGCTGCGCGTTTGCTCTTAATTTTATCCGAAAAATATTTTACGATATTCACCCCCCTCTATCATTATTCTCGATCCAACAAAATGCTCCCCGTGATTATTTTTCCTATATCTTATCTTGGGACCGATGATATTGACCACTTGGGGCGAGCGAAATCATCTTTTGCTCCAATATAAAAGAGAGTCTAATCCTTGAGGCACGATGCAATGGTAAGGCGTGAAGGTGGATACTTAGAGCACCAGAGATCAATCCTTAACTAGGATATGCATGAACACTTAATTTGGATGAAAAGATTGTGTTGAGGGATCATGGTTTGAGTACTCAGTTCGGAGCCTACACAACCCTATAGTGATGGATAAACTATGAAGGTCAGCTGCCGACGTACTACTACTAGTGCTTTCATATTTATTCGATGGGCAAATTAGGGGAGGATGACCATGTCAAGTAAGAGTGTGTGTGTGTGTGTGTGTGTGTGCGCGCGCGTTCGCGCGCGTGCCGCATATTTCATTGGCTCATCCCTCGTTCACGAGCCTCACAAGTTGGGGCACCATGAAGTGATCCGGGCGCCCTGCGCCCTCAGTCGTGGACCTTGCTGTAGAAATAGGGAGGCACACCATAACACCCCGTGTGTGTGTGTGTGTGTGTGTGTGTATGTGTTACGTTGCGGACAAAGTGTTGCGGACTTCGTTCGCGACAATGGTCGAGGCACTTGGAATGAATCCAGGGGCTACAATTCATTCCGGTAGCATTTTTATTTTTTTAGCTCCATATTTAAGTCAATTAAATTTTGCCTTTAGGATTTAGAGTTGAGTTATAGTGTTTAAGCTAAAAAAAATTTAAAATTAAAAAATTTTATGTGCTCACTGGGTATATATTTAGGACACTTAATAGTAATTTTTTGTTTTTTTAACTCTAGGGTTAAGTCAATTAGATTTTATCTTTAGAGTTTAGGAATTGGTTTATAGTATTTAAGCTAAACAAATTTAAAACAAAAAAATTTTAGGTGCTCATCGAGTATAATATATGTATTTAGAGTTTATGATATAAAGAAATATTGATTTTAGAAATAAAAAATGAATTGAGGCACCTGGATCAAATCTAGGCTCCTCAATTACTCAGACGCGGATAGTCGCGTAGTGTACCATCCGTAGTGTGTATACACACACACACACACACACACACACACACACACACACACACACACACACACACACACACACACACACAGAAATGATATCCTACCCGACGCTTCATGAGCAACGCACTCACGTGGCTCTGTCAGCTCGGTTTTTTATATTAAAAAACTCTTTCGTTCTCTTTCCTATGTTCCCTCTTTTTAGTATTAAAATATTCCTTTTGTTCTCTCTCCCCTTCCCCCTCCATTATAAACACCTTCACTCTCTCTTTACTTTTCCAAATTCTAAATTTCCTTCACTCTCATGCCCTTGTCCTTCGCTGTTGTCTTCCATTGCTCTTGTTCCTACCCTTGTCATCATCTTCTGTCACTCTTGCTCCTACCCTCGTGTCGTCTTCCGTCACTACCATTGCTTCCTTCGCCGAACGCAAACAAAGTTACCTCAAGGTGCTTCTCGTCCATCGATGAAGATCCCCAAACTCAAACAAAACTCGATGCTGTCACCCCCACCCCTTTCATTTTGCCTTGCAATTTTTTTAATTAGGGGTTTCAACAACATCAGCTACTACAGTACTATGTGTTGATGCAGTCTGGCTCAGTTGATGTTTTGGTGTTTGACAATGATTTAAGTTTGGTTGAATGAAATTTGGGTTAAGTCCAGGTGGATCTGGGAGATCGCACGCTGGCATGGAAAAGTCCTAACTTGGAGGGTTAGGTGAAAAGTCCTAACTTGGAGGGTTAGGTGAAAAGTCTTAGTCTGGAGGGCTAGGTTGGTGGAAATCCCGGTGAGTGAAGCCGGGTCTTGGTAAGTGAAGCCAGGTGGTGGAAATCCCGGTGAGTGAAGCCAGGTCCTGGTGAGTGAAGCCAGGTGGTGGAAATCCCGGTGAGTGAAGCCGGGTCCTGGTGAGTGAAGTCAGGTGGTGGAAATCCCGGTGAGTGAAGCTGGGTCCTGGTGAGTGAAGCCAGGTGATGGAAATCCCGGTGAGTGAAGCCGGATCCTGGTGAGTGAAGCTAGGTGATGGAAATCCCGGTGAGTGAAGCCGGGTTCTGGTGAGTGAAGCCAGGTGATCGAAATCCTAGTGAGTGAAGCTAGGTTAAAATCCTGGTGAGTGAAGCCGGGTGACCGAAACCCTAGTGAGTGAAGCCAGGTCCTAGCTTGGAGGGCTAGGTTGAAGTCCCAGTGAGTGAAGCTGGGCATGGCACGAGTCAGAGAAGGGTTGGAGGCTTGTCCTCGTGTCTTAGAGTGCATTTGGGCTTGTCTGGATCGGTCTGGTGACCGATCAGGGAAGTTGGCACGGTGCTCCTTCGTGGATCGGTCTGGTGACTGATCCAGCGATGACTGATCGGTTTGGTGACCGATCAGGGAGTATGCGTTTCACCCATTGCTTGCCTCCTGATCGGTCTGGTGACCGATCAGGGAGCGAATAGTGAGGTTGAGTTCCCTTGCTGAACTGCTCCTGATCAGTCTGATGACCGATCAGGATCACTGTGCAGATCGTTCTAGAGAACGATCCAGCTTCGCGGGTTCCTCACTAAGATCGATCAGGACGGTGCCTGATCGTTCTGGTCATGATCTGATCGGTCTGGTGACCGATCAGGAGCCCCTCTGATCGGTTAGGTGACCGATCAGGAGGTTTGGACTGCGAAACTTAGAAATCGCCTAAATTAGAGGTGGATCGGTCCGGTGATCGATCCACAACCTGGGATCAGTCTGGTGATCGATCCATAACCTGGGATCGGTCTGGTGATCGGTCCAGGAGAATCTCAAAGAAATCGCGATTTCTGATTGAGCGTTAGGGATCGATCAGGACGGAGCCTGATCGGTCTGGACCCAGCCTGATCAGTCTGGTGACCGATCAGGAGGCTCTCTGATCGGTCCGGTGACCGATCACTTTAATTCAAATTGCACTGTCAGACGCTCTGATCGTGCCTGACCATATCCGATTCTCTGCTGTTTACATCTGATACTTGATTGACTATGTGATATGCTGCTCTAACAGTCTGATTACGCTGCAGGTGACAGGAGAGGATTCAAACACTCAAGGAGAGTCAATGGAGAACTTTCCTTGGAGCAGGTTTGTCCGTTTTTCCATCTCAGGTTGCAACGGCCGAGCTGCAGACTGGAGCTGAGACTGGAGCTTGGCTGAGGGAAGCTCAGGGAGTCCAGGGATAGCTTAGTGGTAGCTGGCGTTGGTAGATGAGCAGCTGGGAGTTGCAGGGATGGTGTCATCTGATTCTTGGTGGAGAAACAAAAGAGAGAAGAAGACTTCGGTTGAAGCAGAGTTCGAGGGTTCCAAGTGTTCGAGCTTGCTGAAGTTCTTGCTGTGATTTTGTGTTCTCCACACTTGACTTGCTGTGTGCGTGTGCTGTTGATTCCTTGAGCAAGTCATTGAGATCTGAGGAGCAGCCAACTCTTACGTGAGTGTTGGGAGGAAGGAACAAGGAGCTTGGAGTCCAACAGTGAGAAGACATGAAGGAGAGAGTCCTTGCGTGAGATCGTCGCTGGGTGGAGCTCGGGATAAGCTTGCTGTGTTCTTGTCCTTGCTAAGTGCTGAGTAAGAGTATTCTCTGTGTTTCATTAAGCTTAAATCTATATCCTTGTTTGAAACGCTGTGGAGAGGTTTCTCCACCGAGAAGGAGGTTGCGTTATATCCGGTGAACACCGGGGCTTGATCTGCCGATGATCAAGGGATCGCCCACCGTAAGGGCACGCCAAGGAGTAGGGGCAAGTTATCCCCGAACCTTATAAACCCTCCTTGTTAGCGATCTTGGTAGTTGTAGTTGTTTCCCTTCATTTTCTGTTTCTGCATTTTCTGGTTTCATATTTCCGCTGTGCTACTAACAAAGTTAAGTGCAGAAATTTGATTTGTGTCTAAGTCCAAGTGATTGGCTATATTCACCCCCCTCTCTAGCCATCCGGTATCCAACAAGTGGTATCAGAGCTTGGGGCTCTGTTCACGGCTTAACATCCGAGAGTTATCAACGAGATGGCATTGAGGGAAGGTTTTTCCACCACTCGACCTCCATTCTTCGATGGCGCCGACTTCCAACATTGGAGATCGAAGATGGAATATTATTTGATGATGGACATCAATACTTGGTTCGCGGTGAAGGAGGGATTCACCCCTCCTAAGGATGATGAAGGCAAAGAACTTGAGTCGTGGAGATGGACTGCCGAACAAACTCGAAAGAGTGAAGCCGACGCGAAGGCGGTTGTCACTCTACAATGTGGCATGAACAAAGACCAACTCATCAAGGTTGGTCCTTTCACAAGTGCAAAGGACTTGTGGAACAAACTCATTGAGCTCCATGAGGGCACCCGAGACTCAAGAATCGCAAAGAGGGATTTGTTCCTCAACCAACTCTAAAATCTCTCCATCAAGGAGAATGAATCGGTAAGTGAGCTTCATAGCCGGTTCAAGGAAGTCCTCAATGGGCTTCATTCG
This sequence comes from Boesenbergia rotunda, assembly GCA_024364735.1. Lineage (NCBI taxonomy): Eukaryota > Viridiplantae > Streptophyta > Magnoliopsida > Zingiberales > Zingiberaceae > Boesenbergia > Boesenbergia rotunda. Next base: position 16,010 of record JAGFNQ010002295.1, read on the forward strand.
ATTGATGAAAAGGTCGAGAATCGCGACCTTGTGAGGTATGTCTTGAAAGCCTTTCCAAGGAATACTTTGTGGTCATCCATGGTGGATGCCTATAAAGTTTCCAAGGATCTATCCATTGTAAAATTAGATGATTTATTTTGTGAGATGGAATTGCATGAAATGGCTAACAAAGGCCCCAAGGAGAAGGGGATTGCTTTAGTTGCAGGGGACCGGTCAAACAAGAAGAAGAAGGAGAAGAAGAAGGAGAAGGAGGTCTCTTCATCTTCATCCTCATCTGTATCCTCATCCGAGTCCGAGGAAGAGGGCAGTTGGTCTTCTTCCTCCGAGATGGCCAACTTTGTTAGAAGAATGATGAGGAAGAGCCGGCGCTTCAAGGGTAAAGGTAATCCGAGTGAAGTTAAATTTGATAAGTCTAATGTTACTTGTTATGAGTGTAGCAAGAAAGGGCATTACAAGGATGAATGCCCGAAGTTAAAGAAGAAGAAGGATAAATCAAAGAAGAAAAGGAAGGCCTTGAGGGCTAGATGGGATGAATCGCCCTCTAGTTCATCCGAAGAAGAGAGGGAGGAGAAGTACACTCACCACCTTGCCCGCATGGCCATAGAGGATTCAAATGGAGAGGAAAATGGAGACGAATCAAGCTCCTCAACCGCGCCTTCATCATCTTCGGATGATGAAGAGGTAATCTCTCCCGAGCTAGATAAGTGTTATAGAACCATTGCATGTCTAGCTAGGTTGCTTAAAAAATCCAAGAACAAAGTTAAATTGTTGAAATTGGAAGTAGAAGAGTTGAAATCCTCTAGGGTGGAGGATATTAATGATTTTCATGAGAAAACCTCTAAGGATGAGGATCTTGATAATTTGCATGTTAAAAATCTTGAGGATGAAAATAAGAGCTTGAAGGGTGAAATTGAAAACCTCAAGAATATTCTTGAAAAATTTTCAACAAGTTCCAAAACCCTAGATATGATCTTAAACTCCCAAAGGACGGTTTACAACAAGGCCGGTATAGGTTACCGACCTAAGGAACCAACCTTTGTATCATTAATGTCAAGAACCCAATTTAGATCATCAAATGATTCTAGGGTTCAAAAAGTCAAAAAGAAAATGACTAAGGCATGGGTGCCTAAGTCTTTCATTGTAGATGCCTTAGGTCCCAAAATTTGGGTACCTAAAACCTCAATATTTAGAATTGTATAAGCATTAATTGAGGGGGAGCATCTATCAACATAGGTTGTTGATAAGTGGTGCTCCAAACCCAAGGCTAAGGTTATACTAGTTTCAAAATAAGTCAACAAGCCTTGGAAATTATTTTTATATATTGCATGAAGTGTTTAGATTCACACATAATTTGCTCTTGCCATGAATTGCTTAGATTAATTGGTTGTCTTGTTGCAATTTATATTTTTCTGCAAGTTATATGCCTTATCTCAAGGAACACAATTGCATATATGATATACAATATCAATACATGATGAGGCATCAATAGATAAGGACATGAGCTCAAGGTTTAGACTTAGATTTTGCTTAAGGTATTTTGTTTGGTAAACATGATCAAGTATGCCATGATTTACTATATGTGTTAGTAACGTTAATGTATTGCATGCAAATTTTTGAGGAATATATAGGTTGTGATGATCATCATAAAACCTAACAAGGCAACATCAATGCATGCTTTTAAAATGTTTTAAAAACTGGTTAAATGAGATAAAAGCATGTCGGACAATCATGTGTTAGAAAGCTTGATCATGAATTGATCATAAGTTGATACAAGCATGTTTTGGAAACTTGATGATAATATGATACAAGCATGTTTTGGGAATTTGATCATACTTTACTCATAATGTGACATAAGCATGTTTTGGAATTTTAATCATCCATTGAAATTGACACAAACCTAATTTTGGTTAAGAACATCATGATTACATGGTTTATGATGTTTTAAGTTCCATGACTTGCTTGTTTTTTCCACTTGCCTGATATTCAAGTTCATGCTTAGCAAAAACTGATCATGCCTTGATGAATCTTGATTTAGTTAAGGGACATAAACCATGTTATTTATTTTTAAATAAGGGAAACCCTTCTTTAGAATCAAACAAATTAAAACCAATTGAGTTAGGGTTTGGGAATGGCTAAGAACTGAAACAAACCTGATTTCAGAGTTTCTGAAATCGATTTCTGAAATCTGGAACTCAGAAAACATTCCGTGCCGAACCTGATCGGTCACCAGACCGATCAGGGATCCCTCTGATCGGTCCGGTGACCGATCAGACCAACTCTGATCAAGGAACTCCCAGATCGTTCCAAATTGATCCAAAACCTCCTCAAACCAATCAATTTTCATCGAAATGTATCAGATTACTTATCATACTGATACACACAAACATGATACAATCTGATTACAATTGAAACATATTTGATCATCCATTGGTACAAACCTGGTACTAAGGGAGCACAAATTTGTTCAAATGGTAAAATATGGGAGAAAATGTTAAGACCCTTGATTCTCAGAAATGTTTCTGAAACATCAAGTGATCCTAATCATACTTGGAACAAAATTTGATACAAACCTATGTTGGAATGTTCAAATTCATGAGAAAGAGTTTGTTGAGTTATGACTCTTGTTTTTAATGTCGTGTTCCAGAAATGTTTTTGGAATGTCGAATATCAATAGAGTCTTCTCTCCTGTTATGGGATGCAAATTGTTAATGCAGTCTGATCAGGAACGTATCAGAGTTTCAGGAATTTTTTAGAAATCTGATTGATCCCCAGACCAATCAGAAATTTTTCTGTATCACGTAATCAACGAACCTGATCAGTCACGAAGACCAATCAGGATTATGTGTTGGATACAGATGCATTCCCTACTTGTCATATGAAACATATACATGTTTGACCATGATATATTTCTGTTTATGGTTTCATGTGCAATTCCCACTTATTGACGTATGATGCATATACATTGTTGCCATGATACATTTTTGGTATATGCCTCTCATATGTAATTCGAAATTTACCTTTGATTATTTTGGGTTTGGGGAGAGACTCTTGGTTGAGGGGGAGTTTGATGTTTAAACTTAATAACCATACCCTTTTCGATGTTTGACAAAGGGGGAGAAAATGGCGGATTAAGTTTATGGTTATTATAGGGGGAGGATCATGATTCCCTTATGAGAATTGAACGGACTTCAATTGATTGATACCTAAACTTAAATCGGGTTGTCAAACAACAAAAAGGGGGAGATTATTGATGCAGTCTGGCCCGGTTGTTGTTTTGGTGTTTGACAATGATTTAAGTTTGGTTAAATGAAATTCGGGTTAAGTTCAAGTGGATCTGGGTGATCGCACGGTGGCATGAAAAAAGTCCTAACTTGGAGGGTTAGGTGAAAAGTCCTAGTCTGGAGGGCTAGGTTGGTGGAAATCCCGGTGAGTGAAGCCGGGTCTTGGTGAGTGAAGCCATATGATGGAAATCCCGGTGAGTGAAGCCAGGTCCTGGTGAGTGAAGCCAGGTGGTGGAAATCCCGGTGAGTGAAGCCGGGTCCTGGTGAGTGAAGCAAGGTGGTGGAAATCCTGGTGAGTGAAGCCGGGTCCTGGTGAGTGAAGCTAGGTGATGGAAATCCCGGTGAGTGAAGCTGAGTCCTGGTGAGTGAAGCCAGGTGATGGAAATCCCGATGAGTGAAGCCGGGTCCTGGTGAGTGAAGCTAGGTGATCGAAATCCTAGTGAGTGAAGCTAGGTTGAAATCCTGGTGAGTGAAGCCGGGTGACCGAAACCTTGGTGAGTAAAGCCAGGTCCTAGCTTGAAGGGCTAGGTTGAAGTCCCAGTGAGTGAAGCTGGGCATGGCACGAGTCAGAGAAAGGTTGGAGGCTTGTTCTCGTGACTTAGAGTGCATTTGGGCTTGCCTGGATCGGTCTGGTGACCGATCAGGGAAGTTGGCACGGTGCTCCTTCGTGGATCGGTCTGGTGACCGATCCAGCGATGACGGATCGGTCTGGTGACCGATCAGGGAGTATGCATTTCACCCATTGCTTGGCTCCTGATCGGTCTGGTGACCGATCAGGGAACGAACAGTGAGATTGAGTTCCCTTGCTGAACTGCTCCTGATCGGTCTGATGACCGATCAGGATCACTGTGCAGATCGTTCTGGAGAACGATCCAGCTTCGCGGGTTCCTCACTAAGATCGATCAGGACGGTGCCTGATCGGTCTGGTCATGATCTGATCGGTCTGGTGACCGATCAGGAGAACCTCTGATCGGTCAGGTGACCGATCAGGAGGTTTGGACTGCGAAACTCAGAAATCGCCTAAATTAGAGGTGGATCGGTCCGGTGATCGATCCACAACCTGGGATCGGTCTGGTGATCGGTCCAGGAGAATCTCAAAGAAATCGTGATTTCTGATTGAGCGTTGGGGATCGATCAGGACGGAGCCTGATCGGTCTGGACCCAGCCTGATCGGTCTGGACCCAGCCTGATCGGTCTGGTGACCGATCAGGAGGCTCTCTGATCGGTCCGGTGACCGATCACTTTAATTCAAATTGCACTGTCAGACGCTCTGATCGCGCCTGACCATATCCGATTCTCTGCTGTTTACATCTGATACTTGATTTACTGTGTGATATGCTGCTCTAACAGTCTGATTAAGCTGCAGGTGATAGGGGAGGATTCAAACACTCAAGGAGAGTCAATGGAGAACTTTCCTTGGAGCAGGTTTGTCCGTTTTTCCATCTCAGGTTGCAACGGCCAAGCTGCAGACTGGAGCTGAGACTGGAGCTTGGCTGAGGGAAGCTCAGGGAGTCCAGGGATAGCTCAGTGGTAGCTGGCGTTGGCAGATGAGCAGCTGGGAGCTGCAGGGATGGTGTCATCTGATGCTTGGTGGAGAATCAAAATAGAGAAGAAGACTTCGGTTGAATCAGAGTTCGAGGGTTCCAAGTGTTCGAGCTTGCTGAAGTTCTTGCTGCGATTTTGTGTTCTCTGCACTTGACTTGCTGTGTGCGTGTGCTGTTGATTCCTTGAGCAAGTCATTGAGATCTGAGGAGCAACCAACTCTTACGTGAGTGCTGGGAGGAAGGAACAAGGTGCTTGGAGTCCAACAGTGAGAAGACACGAAGGACGGAGTCCTTGCGTGAGATCGTTGCTGGGTGGAGCTCGGGATAAGCTTGCTGTGTTCTTCTCCTTGCTAAATGCTGAGTAAGAGTATTCTCTGTGTTTCATTAAGCTTAAATTTATATCCTTGTTTGAAACGCTGTGGAAAGGTTTCTCCACCGAGAAGGAGGTTGCGTTATATCCGGTGAACACCGGGGCTTGATCTGCCGACGATCAAGGGATCGCCCACCTTAAGGGCACGCTAAGGAGTAGGGGCAAGTTATCCCCGAACCTTGTAAACCCTCCTTGTTAGAGATCTTGGTAGTTGTAGTTGTTTCCCTTCATTTTCTGTTTCTGCATTTTCTGGTTTCATACTTTCGCTGTGCTACTAACAAAGTTAAGTGCAGAAATTTGATTTGTGTCTAAGTCCAAGTGATTGGCTATATTCACCCCCCCTCTCTAGCCATCCGGTATCCAACACTATGGTGATACATATTGCAGCAGCTACTTCAAAGTTGCTGCTGCAACCTTTTGCTGCTATAACCTTGAAAGTGTTAAAACCTTGAAATTGCTACAACGGAAAAATTATTGTAATTTTTTTGATCGTCTTCTTTGCAGGAAACTTGGCAAAGGTCTACATTGCGAAATTTTACAAAATGCTACAACATAAAAGTTCTACTACACAGAACTGAGACACTTTATGTAACTATTTAAGTATAACTAGCTATAATATTGTTTATAGTTGGTCAATAGTAGATTTATAGAAATATTTACTCTGTTGCTAAAACGTGAAAGCAACATAGCTCTACTTAACCATGTTGTATCAGCTACTTTAAACTAGCTACTATAATGTTGTAGTAGATTTTGTACAAGTACTTGCTACACATTGTAGCAGCTACTAGATAATAACTGCTGCAATATCAAACAAGTATACAAGTACTTACTGTACATTGTAGCAGCTCTGCTTAACCATGTTGTATCAGCTACTTTAAACTATCTACTATAATGTTGTAGGAGAATTTGTACAAGTACTTGTTACACGTTGAAGCAGCTACTGGACAATAACTGCTGCAATGTCAAACAAGTATACAAGTACTTACTATACATTGTAGCAGCTACTGGACAGAACTTCTACTACGTCAAACATGTGTTGTAATAGTTACTGGTTAATAATTGCTACAAGATCAAACTAGCTTTATTCGCCAGTAGAACATCTACTTTATAGTACTTGCTATACAAGCTTCACAATCTGAGGCCAAAAACAAAGGTGACACTATCTCTCTCAAACCTCCACACTCGATTATAAGTCCTCCATATCCAGTATATATTTTTTTTTCTATAAACTAATTTTTATCATAAACGCTGCATTCTTTTATTAGAAATATTAATTTTTTATGTTATATAATTTGTAGGAAACTTCACAAACAATTCATTCAATGGTAAGTCATTTCATTTTAAGTTGTAATTTCCTCTAACACAAATAAATTATTTATACGTGATTCTAAATGATGTTTTAATATAGGTGAAAACATATGTTATCTTTAAAGGCGGTAGGCTGGGAATTAAGACTCTTGGATAGAAGAATCTAAATAAGTTGTTAGCTTTAAGGGTTTATGGTTTTACACTAGAACTACAAAACTAAATAGGTGATAAAATGAGCTTTTGAAGTATATTATGATAAAATCTAGCACCTATCTCCTTTATATCAAGAGGAAAAGAAAGGTCGTGTGTAGTATGAAGTGGAATGTTTTAGTGTTTAGGGTTAATGAATTGTAACAGATTCAGAAATAAACAAAATCATTCTCTACAAATTAGTAATGAGGAATAAATATGTTATTCAAGTTGTTGTGCTAATAGATCATGTTAGATTATCATCTGCCTTAAAATTCTTAAACATCTTAAAGCTTGTACAATACGTTTCATTCTACTTAAAATTCTTATCGTTATTTTCATTCTACTTATCGTAATTTTAAAAAAAGATCATCTTATTTTGATATCCGAGTCAAAAGTTATGATATTTAGAAATTTATTACACAGTTGTAGCAGCTATTATTGAGCAGCTACTGCACGTTGTAGCAACTAATGTGTGCAGCAGCTAGTACAACATGTAGCAGCTATCGAGTAGCTGCTACAACCGTGTAGTAAATGTTTGAATATCATAACATTTAACTTGGATATCAGAATGAGGCAATCTTTTTTTTTAATTATAGATCTCTGAATAATATTCGCTTAAAAAAATCACCTCATTATGATATCGGAGTCAAAAGTTATGATGTTCGGAAGTTTGCTACACAGTTGTAGCAACTACTGATCATAACTTTTGACTCCGATATCAAAATGAGATGATTTATTTTGAATCAAAGATCGTTCATAGATCTATAATTTTAAAAAAAGATCACCTCATTCTGATTTTCGAGTCAAAAATTATGATATTCGAAAGTTTACTACATAGTTGTAGCATCTATTAATGAGTAGTTAACTGTGCAGTAGCTGCTATAGCTATTGTTGAATAACTGCTACATACTGTAGCAACTTTATCGAGTAGCTGCTATAAATTGTGTAGTAAATTTCGAATATCATAACTTTTGACTTGGATATCAGAATGAGTCTATCATTTTTTTTTAAATTATAGATTTTTGAGTGATCTTCGATTCGAAAAAAATCGTTTCATTCTAATATCGAAGTCAAAAGTTATAATGTTGGAAATATTGCTACACAGTTACAATAGCTACTGTAGTAGTTGTTGTAACTGTGTAGCAATATTCCGAACATTATAACTTTTGACTTTGATATTAGAATGAGGCGAATTTTTTTCGAATCAAGATCGTTCATAAATCTATAATTTTAAAAAAAGATCGACTCATTCTGATATCTGAGTCAAAAGTTATGGTTCAGAAGTTTAATACACAGTTTGTAGCAACAACTCGATAGTAGTTGCTAAAGCATGTAGCAGCTATTTAGCAATAGCTGCTACAACATAAAGTAGCTATTCAATAATAGCTGCTATAACTGTGTAATAAATTTTTTAATACTATAACTTTTGACTTGGATATCAGAATGAGACGATCTTTTTTTTTTAAAATTGTAGATCTCTGAACGATCTTCGATTAGACAAAAATACCTTATTCTGATATCGAAGTGAGATTTAGATGTTTGAATGATTGAGATAAGTTGTGTAGGGTAATGAGAATTTATATGTGAAAATTTGATTTTTTTATTAAAATAATCGTTAATTAACTATTGTGTAAATTTACTAGTTGTTTAAATATTTTAATTTAATTTTATTAAAATAACAGTTAGAATAATTTTTGATATTAAAATTTATATTTATATTTTTTTTAATTGAAAAAACATGAGAAGTTTGAACCCACGTGGGGTGGTTGCGCCCACCCCACGCCATGCATAAGATTGATTTTTTTTTATTATGGCGTCTACATTTGTTGCTGTTATAATACTCAACAACTTATCAAAAAATATGAAGTCTACATGTCACATACAGATTATATTAATACTTTCATTCTCTAACATTCGTTTTAACATTAACATTCATTATTTGTGGGATCCACATACCATATATATATTATATTTACATATTCATTCTCTCATATATTATTTGTGGGTCTGGTCATCCACTCATTTATCTTTATTTTCATTTTATATTAAATAAATATAATTTTATTTTTATTTAAGCAGTTTAAATGATTATTATGTAAAATAAATAATAAAAATATATTCAAATATATTTATTATATTATAAATTCAAAATGAAAGAGTACAATACAAAAAAATCACACTTGCATAAAATTAAAAAATGATATAAAAATTAAACATAAAGCAAAACTATAAAATACTAATTCAAGGATTGTTGTTATATTGTGACCAAATATATTCAACTAAGTTGGCATAAAGTTGATGATGCACATGACTGTCATATAGTTCAGAATTTGTCCGAAGATAATCATGAAATCCTCGATTTTAGTCTTGGACGGGTTGTGCGGGTTCCTCACCTTCATCGTTATACCAATACGTCATGTGACCCTCCTCATCTTCAACAATCATGTTGTGCAAAATAATGCATGATAATATAATATATTTTAACTTTTTTATACTAATAATGAGTTAGACCTCTGACAATTGCCCATCGAGCTTGGAGCGCCCCAAATACATGTTCAACATCTTTTCTTGCAACCTCTTGTCTTTCCTTAAACAACCTTTTCTTAGGATCTTCCGGGCAAGGAAAAACCTTCACGAAAGTAGTTCATTCTGGATATATTCTATCTGTTAGATAATACCCCTTCTTATATTGAGTTTCGTTGATTGTGAAATTAATCTCCGGGGCATTTCTTTGCAAGACATTATTGAATATGAGAGATTTGTAGAACACATTATGATCATTACATGAACCAGCGACACCAAAGAATTCATGCCATATCCACAAGGCTTGAGACGCGATCACTTTAAGCACGATTGTTGGTGATTTATGAACTCTTGTAAATTGGCCTTTCCAAGTAATTGGATAATTTTTTTCATTCTCAACGCATTCAATCAAGGCTGCCTAACATTCTAGGGAAGCCGTGCCTCTCATCATGCAATTGAAGAAGATGATAAACATCATCATCATTCAGCCTTCTCAATTATTGATCACCAAAGAGTTCAACTACATAAACGCAGAACTTGAAAAGACACTTGATGGCGGTTGATTCACCCATGCATAGGTACTCGTCAAGATGGTTGGTTGGGACTCCATAAGCCAATTGGCGAATTACAACTGTGTATTTTTGTAGTGGTGTCAAACCTTTTCTTCTTGCAGCATCATCTCTCTGTTAAAAATATGATGAATGGCTCTAAATTGCATTCACTATACGACAAAATAAATCTCTTCACATGCAAAATTGTCTTCAAAATATTTGATCTAGATACATTGGGTTTGTGGAGAAATAATCATTGAAGTGCCTTGCATGCTCGACTTCATGATTTTTTTAGATAAACCTTCTTCTTCACCGTATCTTGTTATTACTTTGATATGCTATAACTATTTGTCGGCTTTGTTGAAGTATCAATGACATTAGCTCATTTCTCGGATCATAATCTTTGTCAATAACTTCAACATGAACTTTATTTTCACTTGTCGAGTTGGAGCTGGTGTTACTTGAAGATTGAGACATTTTGGAGGAATCGAATTTAGAGCTAGTATATTCTTAGAATGAAGAATAATTGAACACAAGGTGTCTATTTATTTTTCTCATCAACAACTATATTCCAACAGCTATATCACAACGACTATATTCCAACAGCTATATTACAATGGCTATATTCCAACAGCTAGTTTGCAACGGTTATATTAATTGACCAAGAATTATAAATAAATTGAAAAAACATAATAGAAAATCACAATAATTGAAAATGATAATAATCAAACATTATATTAATTAAAAAGTATAATAATTAAAAATTACAATAAATAAAAATGATATATTTCATCTCCTCCTAATCTCTTGTCATAGATATTGTTCGTGGATGATAAGTTGGTCCTGTTAAATCCGACACTTTTGACGCGATTCAGAAAATTTTTCGGAAGAAGATTTAGGGTTTGAGAGACCCAAATTGAAATTAGAGGTTTATACCGATTTGGAACTTAAGTTTTGGAGACCTAAGTGTGACTAAACCTAAGCTTTAAGGGGGTTGTTTGCTTAAATCCTATATCTAGGGGTGTGGATGTAAGGAACCAAAATGGGGGAGGCAGTCACTTGAGATTTGTTGATAAAGGAGGGCTAAAGTGTGATTAAACCTAAACCTAAGGGTGCAGATCTGAATAGGTAATGGAAGAGGGCTAAATTGCAAATGTACATCACGTTAAGCCGATCCCTTTCCTTCCTCTACTCTCAACGCGATTTCCCTCATCTCCACCGATTCTCCGCTTCCCTGCCCAAATTGCCCGATGACATTCCGTGCCCAATCCCGAGCGAAACTCCGGCGATCGGTGGTTTCCGTCTTCCCTTCGGACGACTTTCATTGATGGACTGTAAGAAGGTAAGCCCTAGCTAGGTGTACCGTTCTTCCCCGATTCTGAGCGAGTGACTCTAGCCGAGGTGGAGCTTTGACCATAACTGTGGGATTTTGATGGATAGGGTTCTGGCGAGAAGGCTCGATGCTGAAGTCTAGGGGTGGAGCTTGACACCAACCGCCGACACAGGGTTCTTCGATTTTCGCTAAACTGGTCGGATCTTGTAGGTATGTGGTTTCTGATTTGAGTCTTGTGGTCATTGATCTGTTTGAGGAGTTACTCATCTTAGATGATAGAATTGGAAATGTTTTAAGATGACTCTAATGCCGCTTGTTTTGTTCATAGATGGATTCTTGGTTAGAGATTTGTATTTGGTTGGACAATTTTGTTTCTAGGTATGGAATTGGATCAGTAGAGTCGTATTCGTGTTGCTTTGATCCCTATAGCAATTCAGTTCTTGTATAACTACTGCTATTACCCTGTTTCAACATTTCCACCACGAGCGTTGTATAATCCCCACTATGATCAGATTCGGGGTTCTGTTGTTGCAAATCTGAGTGGGTTTTGGTGATTAGCTTTGATACCATAAGGTGTTGAAGCTCATGGTTTGCTAGGGTTAGTTAATTAATGTGCAGGGGTTGCTGTTCCATGGAGCTAAGAGGTATTTTGGTTTATACCTTGTTTTGTTTGGGTTTTCCTTTTTCCGGTGGAGTTGCTAACGAGTGTTTCTATTAAAGTCGTGTGCCATGTGACAGTTAGGAGTTGGTGTGTTATCCCATACACTGCCATGAGCCATAGGTTGCTCTATTGTAGATTGGATTGTATTTGGTTAATCTAGTTGGTTGTGTAGTCTCTTGGGTATTGATTGTGGTCTAGGAATTTGAGGATTAGGTATTGGTTCGATCTTGGGTTAGGGGTGGATTAAACCTAAGTTAAACCTAATTATGATAATTGGGTTTAATTAGGGATTAATCATTACTTAAGAGTTAGGTAACTAACGTTATAAATTAGGACAATCTTGATTAATTAAGGAAGTTAGTTTAGCTAAGAATCATGTGTAATGTAGCTAAGCTTATGTCCTTTGATACAGGCACTGACGTAGATTGATTTGTGCTGATTTCTGGACGGGAGGTTCTCTTTGGATTCGAGCATCTTCATTTGAGGCGGGTACTTCTTGCTTGTCTTCTTTAGATCCACGTTATCTTTATGCATGACTACTTATGTTTATTGCAGTAGGTTTATTTACCTTAAATTTGTTACCGTTTGTTATCCTTCTTGATACTTATTGCTTGATCTTTGAGATGATCAAAATTCTAGTCTATACAGTCTCTATATTTGGTATTTGACTCTGTATAGTATTTATGCATGCATGTGCATGTAGATATAGTGGCATGTCACTTGATATCTGCATTGGTTGATTGCTATTATTACTTGCATGTGCACCTGGATGTATGATGGTTACGTTATTATACCTGTGATCAACCTATGCATATTAGGTTGAGTTATGTATGATGACCGGGAGGGGTTGTATGTGTTAGAGTCATGCACCATCCCTGCATTGTTGCATGCCGGCGATCATCGGCTCCCTTGTGGTCCGAGCCCATCGTCCGACACATAATATGCACACACGACCACTCATGGATTAGTGGATATCGTTGGGTGTGTGCATTAGCTCTGGATTGCTCTACTCGGTCGCTCATGGGTAGTGGTTTCGGAGCGTGGTAGCAGGCAGAGATCCCTTCTCTTTGCATAGACCAGAGGAGATGAGAGCGACGCTCCCTCATATATACATGGGGTAGGGGGTGATCCCCCGCCAATATCCTGTCCACTCGGTCACTCAGGAGTAGTGATGGCAGAGTGCGGACAGTGTCACAACCCTACCTACTCGGCTGACACATTATCACATATCTCGGTGGTTTGAATGGTGTCAGGGGTGACCATGCCATTGCATCATGTGCATATGATTCATTGTGCATTTTGATTGTGATTGCTGCATTTGTTTAACATGCACGTACAGGATATACTTATGTGTGGTTTGATGACCATACACTTGCTCGTGTGGTACGAGTCTTTTATGCTCAGGATAGACTGATTTCTGGTTTGTACAATCAGTTGTTACTTTCAGTTATGCATATTCTGATATTTCTATTGAGACTGTATCTTGTTGTTTCCGTATAGCTATTTCAACTATTTCTATTGATCCATGCATATCTTTCTATATACTCGCAGAGTCCACTTGGACTTACCACCCGCCACAATGCTTTTGTTTTTAGGTTGATAGCTCACCGGAGGAGCCCAGTTGCTGGTCCTGGGTCCCTACGACTCTTTGATGGGTGCTTCCGCGCATTTCGGATTTATTTTATAGCATATATTTTGGCGTTGTATTCATCTTACTTTCGTAGTTCTGTAGTTTTATTCATTCGAGCGGTATTGTATGCTTGAGTCCTCTGTTGGACTTCGTGATGTCGTTTTGCTGCGTGTCTGCCCCGAGGGTAGCTCTGGTGAGTTTTACAGCTTATTTACTGTGATGTTGTTATTTTTCATTATGATATATAGCTGTGTTGAGGCCTGAGGCCATTTTATAACTGTGTGTGATGTATGTATGTGTAAATTATCCGCCGGAGAGGGGAGATGCTACCCGATTTTATATTGGAACAGCGGCTCCGTTGGTCTCGGGGCGTGATAGCTCCTTTGTCATTTGCGAAGTGTCCTTTGAAAGGATTGCATATTCTTTTAGTTGTACTCTGACTAAGGTAGCTTTTGCTTTCATTTCAGCAGCTTTTGCTTTCATCTCCTCAAATTCGAGTTGTTTTCGTTTCATTCCAACTTCATCCATTTTTATGCTTGTATACTCAGTAAATTTTGGAAACGTATTGTCTAAATTTGTTGTCATACCTTTAATGTCTAATTTCATTTTGTCTTTTCCCTTTCTTTTTTGCTACCTTTTGACTCATTGGATGAGTTTCTTCTTTGTTTAGGTCTATATATAGACTTGTATCTTGGTTAGATGAGGTGTTGCTTGTCCCCGACTCCAAGGTTCTTGCCTTCTTCGTGCCAACAAGGTGATTAATGAACTGTGGAGTAAATATTGGATGATCTTTTACGATTCTCCGTACATACTCAAAATTAAATGCAATGCCGTTATTTTCCTTGTGATATTTTTCATACGCAAGCTGCAATATATCCTCATCATTGTGCCCGCTACGATACACACTATAAATACTATTGTAATTTATGTTGAAGTGATATATCTTTTTTAGTATGGTATTGTGTCAGGACGATTCTCATTTAAGTAGCTTGCAACACGACCCCAAAAAGCATCCGCCTTCTGATCATTGCCGATGATTGGATCATCGCTGATAGTGACAAATGATCTCGCTAAAATCTCGTCTTTAACCTTACTTGATGTTGATCGTTTTCTTTTACTTACAACGTCAAAATCCGCCTTTTTTAAATTTACAAGCTCAATTAAGGATTCGTGGTTAGATAATAGAGGGGGCGCTTGGTATACATTCGGTAATGGGAATGATAATGAGAATGATAATGAGTTTTGATTGAGGGGTTTATGAGTTTAGTGATAACCTAGTAGAGGCTAGGTTATAAAATCAGGGATATCATATCCATATTTTATTTCTGATTCCCATATACCAAGCATTATCAATGGGTTTCATTCCCATTCCTGCCTTCTAAACCCGCTTACCAAGCACCCCCTGAGTCTCGAAAATAAAACTTGGAGTAAATGATTGATTTTTCGTCAGAGATGTATAAGGTATACCAGTTGCAAGTGGATTAGATGAATAATTTTGTGGATATGAATTATATGGATAATTTGGTGGATATGAACCATAGGAGTTATTTGGTGGGTATGGATTATGTGGATAATTTGATGGATCTGAAAAATATGGATAATATAGTGAAATTTATGAATTTTGGGAAGACGTATTTTGTAAAAAATTTCTAAAAAACTCTTGATTATTTTTATCTATTTCATAGGAAAATAGTAGAAAGGAAATTTTTAGAGGGACTTAGATATGTGAATGATTGAAATGAGTTGTTATAGATAAAATTTTAAATTTTTTATTAAAATGGTCGTTAATTGATCATTGTGCAAATTTATTAGTTGTTACCTAACCATTTAAATATTTTAATTTAATTTTGTTAAAATAACCTTTATTAGCCGCTAATCTAGCCATTTTAAATTGTATATATTTAATTTTAATTGCATTATTTGAGTGTTATATGCAGTGCTCTTATAAATAATTGTTCTTTGAACATGTTCAATTTGTTGAACGCGTGGAAGATTTGGTGTGTTAAAATAGACCATTGTATTGGCAATTCAACATTATAAAATTTCAAAAAATTCATTGATGTAATATATATATTATTAACTTGCTGGTACACATTATTGGTTGCACATTCATTTTCAGTACCCCATTAATTCGTATCAATCCATTTCCAGACTCAGAGATAAATCATGAGAGTAATTAGTTCGAATATTATAATTAATATATGAAAAAATAGACATACTAATTTTATCTGATTTTAACTTCTAAACCATAAGATGATAACACCTATACCTATCTCGTGCGGACTTACAATTTATACCAAACGTAATGGATACGGGGGAGAAAAAGTATGGAGTAGTGAATCATTCCTCGTTTTCATTTCAAATATACATATGCCAGCTGGTGTCCCCTCCTTCTTCACTATTAATTTCTTTGGAATATAATTAATTATGCCCCAACAGCCTCACCACCATGAGCTCTCGCTCGCCCCCTCCCGCAGCTCCACGGCGGCGGTTCCAGCAGAGTCCCACGACGGCGGAGGTGAGGGAGCGCTGGACTACGATGTAGTGGTCATCCTGGCGGCGATGATCTGCGCGCTGGTCTGCGCCTTGGGCCTCAATTCCATGCTGCAGTGCGTGGTGCGCTGCACCCGCCGAGCCCTCGCCGACCCCGCTGCCTGGATCACCCAGCGCCGTCTCAACGCCGGCCTCAAGCGCGAGGACGTCGTCGCGCTGCCCGTCTCCACCTACGCCGCTGGGTCGCCCTCTTCGCCGTCGGCCTCAGACACGACGCCGCCGGGCTGCGCCATCTGCCTCTCCGACTTCGCCGACGGGGACAAGATCCGCGTGCTGCCGATTTGCGGCCACAGGTTTCATGTCCCTTGCATCGACACGTGGCTGCTTTCCCACTGCTCCTGTCCCACCTGCCGCCATCGCCTATCCTCTTCTCGCGCAGCCGACGCCATTGCATCCTGATTACTTTAATTAATTAATTAATTAATTAAATTAAATCTCTGCAAGTTAGTTTCTGGTACTAAAATTACTACTACTTTGCTTTGTTCTTAAGTATCTGTATAAGATCTGGTGCATTTTGAGAGGCTACTTAATCAATCAGTTTATTGATCCAACTGTTTGACATTTTTTTTTAAGCAAAAGAAAATAACCAAAAAAAAAAAGAAAGAAAGAAAGAAAGAAGGCTTTTTAAGCATTTCAGACGAATAATGAATTGACTGGACCACTCAATGAATCACAAAGGTTTTGTTGATTTGCAATGCAAAAGGTGGCAACATCCACTAGGCAACAACTTGATGGCATAGATAAAAAGCTGTGAGATTGATCCTCTCATTATGTTTGTTTGGAAAGCTTTTGTGGGCTCTTATCGGTCTTTAATCATGAGAATGAGAATATAGGGTTTAGGAGGCAATGTTACAACTTCACTCATAAAAAATAAATTCCTCTCAATTTAGTCACTACATTCTATATATATATATATATATAATATATATATATATATATATATATATATATATATATATATATAGAAGAATGAGAATATAGGGTTAAGGAGGCAATGTTACAACTTCACTCATAAAAAATAAATTTCTCTCAATTTAGTCACTATACACACTCTCTCTCTCTCTCTCTCTCTCTCTCTCTATATATATATATATATATATAATATAAAAGTGACTAGTTATTTTCAAATTTCCGTGGATCGATTTATAGTTATGGTTTGGGCTTTTAGACCATCCATAACGAGCGTTTTCCGATGTGATTTATCTTGACGGTCGATGAAAAATTTTCGTGGAATCAGACCAATGATCGACCTAGATTCGACGTTATCCAATCTAATATATATATATATATATATATATACGATTTTGATATGCTTCGGACCGCCCGCTGCGGACGGCGTGCGGATTGCGTATGTGGCACCTGCCTGATCGATCAAGTTGACCGATCAGGCAGGTGTCTGATTGGTCAGGGAAGTCCCTGACCGATCAGGAGTTGCCTGATTGGTCAGGATACCCCTGACCGATCAGGCAACTTCCCTGACCGATCAGCCGTTATCCAGCGCCGACGGGTTCACCGCTACCCGACGGGTTCACCGGCACCGATAGGTTCATCGCACACCCCCTGGGTTATAGTTTTGTTCGGGGGCGGCGGCCGAAGGGCCGCCGCTGGTGTCCGATCGACGATCAGAGGCGTTGACGAGTTGGCACGGGAGCGCAGTCCCGGACCGATCCGGGAACTCTCTGATCGGTCTGATGCCTGGTCTGCAGCGCGCGATCCACAACAGATCATTCCTATATATATATATATATATATATATATATATATATATTATATATATATATATATATATATATATATATATATATATATACATGCTACACATTTATTCATGCACACTTAGTGTAATAATGTTACCCTACTCGATCGTATATGGGCAACTCATTAACATGTTAAATTTTTAAAGTTTAAGATTTAATATTTAGACTATAGAAAATGATTTAATTTTTTTTTAAAAAATTTATCATTAGGTCCGATGGATTATACATAAATGAATACATAACAAAACTATAAAAAAATATTAAAATACACCACATCCTATGTTTTCATCCAAAAATATCTTTATTCTAATAAAAAAATATTAACTAGATAACAATCTAATTAATCTGGAATGATCAAACTACACTAATTAACTATGTAACAATCGAATCTAGGACGACTATTATTTCATCGGCCGCTAAGATAAATCAGAGAAATACGGATGGAGGCCTATCTTAATAGTTAGCATTCTCAAATTCGCTATCTATTGAGAAGAAAATTTTCAATAATACATCACAGCTGTGTATTAAACTTTATATCACTGATCTAAAATTAGAGAACCCAATACTATATATTATAACAACTTTATTTAAAACGGTTACAATATAAACAACTTTATTAAAAATGCTGTAACATATATAAAACAAATTGATCAAAATTGGTTGTAACAGTTTTGATCAAAGATGCTATACTTTGTAATAATTTTGAACAAAGCTACTATATATTTTAGTAATTTTGAGCAAAACTATTACAATAATAATGAAGCGAATTTGATCAAGTTAAATAAATTTGACCAATTTAAGAAAATTTTTACCAAATAAAAAAAAAGATATTTTGAAATAATAGTGTTACAATTTTAATCAAATAAAAGCAATTTTATTGTATGTTGCAATATCTTTACCTATTTTTGAAATAAAATATTATTTTAATATTTTTAAAAATTAGTGTGCTCTTGATATATAACTATTTATCTCAATTTAGTGTATAGATAGATAGTAGACAAAATTTACCTCTTTCAAACTACTAACATATAAGTTTTAGAAAATAGAAAAACAAATAGAAAGAAAGACAATGTGAGGGCCAAATTGAGAAATATGAATCATATCAAAGAATAAGTAAATTGTGTTCTTTTTGAGAAGCTTCATTGGTAGACAATGTTTTTAATCACGAGAATAAGAACATAAAAAGTTCACTATGCCCCTCAATTTATCATAAATATAAAGTTTTTTAAATTTTAATTTGGCTTTTTTTTTCCTTCTAAAATTAGTTGTGGCAGAAGCTTTTCATGCTTGCAAGGAGGTAGAGATAATGAGAAGTTGGAAGCAATTGTGAATCATACAAAACTTTTGGGATGTTTCTGTTAAATTTCCAGAGTTTTCAAATAATGAAAACAAAATACGCTAGAAAAAATTTCAATTGGTTTTGGATCAACATTATTAAAGTTATTCTTGGAAATTATGCAATAAAAAGGCGCATTTAGAAAATAGTCTCAAGATTCTTCTAAATCATATATAGTTGGTGTTGGAAAACAAAAGTGGGGTTGTAAAGTTTTGGAGGACAATAATTATCATACTTTTTTTTTAGTTAACACCACTTTAATTAGACACTTGCTCAAACATAGCATCGGAAAATATAAAAGAATTAAGATATTGAAACTCTTTTATTAATGATGGGCTTTGAATACAAAAGTTCAACACATAAATCATGAGGAAAATCTAATCTGTTCTCCTATATTGCTTTTGCAATCTCACTTTAATCTTTCCATAAGATTACAAATCTAATGGGTGAGTGAAATCCATGAATGACTCAATATTCTTTATTATGTGATAAGAAGATGCTTTCATATACCTAACAAGCCCATATATTCTATTTTTCCTCAAAATTTCATTTTTCAATTTGGATAAGCTTTTCCATGGGGAAAAAATGTCAAAAAATATATAAGAAAACAAAGAGTTAAATCAAAATTTCATTTAAAAAATAACTATTTAATTTCTTGGATATATATATATATATATATTTATTTATTTCGAAAAAAAGTGTTTCAGAAATTGAGATCAAATAATCAAGATAATTTAAATATAGGTGGCAAGATAATTTAAATATAGAATCATATGAAACTTGATAGGAAACAATATTCTAGCAACATTTAGATTGGACTCCACCGTTTGCATGTGGAGCCGTACTTTTCTCCTTTGTCTATTGATGAGCAAACTAAGGTGACAATTATTCACAAATGAAGAAATCACGTCTAATTTGAGTTAGGGGAAAAGATGCAAGAATTGACATGATATGTCATGATTATTATAGGAAAAAGATGCAAGAATTGACATGATATGTCAATTTATTATAGGAAAAAGATTGTGCTGAATGATACCCCTATTTTGTTTGGGTAATGCCACTTAATGGATCAAACCAGGATAACCATTCTATTTTCTTTTTTATCGAATGACTCTCGCTCTCTTTAATGGTGGGGAGTGAGAGTCACTATTGTCCCCAAAGGATGGATTGATGACTAGCGCATGAAGCGTTGCCGCCATGAGATCTAAGGGTCAAATCCTGACGAAAATAGGTGTCTGTCCTCCTTATGTGTTAGTCATTGTCCAGATTAGTAACTCCTATGATTTACATTTTTTGTGTTGACCTGGGAATGAATTAACGGGGATATTCAAAGTGAGCAATTCACCTTTTGCCTCTAGGAGTGGGAGTCACCCTCTAGCATCCTCAATGTCCTTCTTTAGTTGTACCCCTTGTATATATAATTAAGGAGAACAAAACTTTATGTTGGTGAAATCATGAATGCAATTTTTAAATAAAGTTTTAATTAAAACTTTATTGTAATTATTGATATGATATGTCAAAAATTAATGTACTAGATCAACTATATTGTGATTGAGTGATGATAGGGAGAGTGAATTTGAGAGAGTGAATGGGAGAGTGAATGACGTGGCAGTTATTGTATACACGTCCGATCGACGATCGGACACCATCGGCGGCCTTCGGCCGCCGCCCCGAACCAAACTATACCCTGGGGGGCACGGTGAATCCGTCGGGAATCGCCACAATTGTGATCTCGCATCATTGACCGTCGATTTCGATGGGTTCACCGTTGCCGGCCATCCTGACGAGTTCACCGTCCTCCCAAGGTATAGTTTGATTCGGGACGACAATCAGAGGCCGCTGGTGGTGTCCGATCGTCGATCGGACGTGTATACAATAACTGATCGTCATTCACTCTCCCATTCACTCTTCCAAATTCACTCTATCAATCATTACTCATTGTGATTGTTGATATGATGTGTCAAATGTGTAAGTGCAGATTATTTGATGACATTAAAGTGCAATAAAAAATTTTAAGTGGATCAAAATCGACTAAAAACTTATCAAATGAAATTTTATATAGGCCGAAGATCGATCAAATACTTAGCAAGTGAAAGTTTAAGTAGGTCGAGCTAAATGTTTAATAAGTCATAATCTAAGTTGGTCAATGATTGGATACTTGACATATTGAAGTCTTTGATAATAAAAAATATCAAATGTTTGATAAATGAGGAAGTCTCGGAGACAAGGTCTCTTGACATGAAAATCCTAGATGCAAGGCTTCTTAGCACATGAAGTTCTAAAGGTGCAACGTCTTATAGCAGGTAACTTCCAATGAAGTTGAGAAGCTATAGTGCACTTGCGTAAAGGGTTAACAGGTGGGAGTAGACTTATGTAAGGGTTCAACCTTAGAAATGGTCTAGATTGATGATCCAATCGACCAAAGGGTGAATTCGGTCAACTAGGAATTGAGTCTTGTCAATTGACTCAAGCTAGAATAGAAAGAAATGAAATATTTTTATTCATTAATTAGGTGACTAGCTAATCGCCTGAGACAGTTCAGTCAATTAGAGATTAGGTTTAGTCAATTGATTGATTAATAAATATCTTAGAAGAAAGTCATTAATCTGACATAACCAAATTGCAACTACTAGATGATCTAGAAGTCATTGTCGATCAATCAACTACTAACATGCTTCAATCAATAGAGGTTACTGTTGAGATGCGGAAGGCTGATGAAATCAAGTCAGTATTTAACTGAAGGCAACAATCAGTTGATTGATCAAACAATAGGAAGCAGAATGTATGTTAAGAAAAACTACAGAAAGTTCTTAGATTTGTTAGCATTTAGGAAATTTGGAGGGCTAAAAAGCAAACTAACCTAAGTTTAGGGACTGAAGTGGGAATAGCCGAAATTAGAGGGGCACAATGCAAATGGCCAGCCCTTAAGTTTTCCCCTCCGAGGCCGATTTTGATCGCGATTCAAGATCTCGCGTTTTCCCCTTTTCTGTTTCTCCTCCTCCTCTTCCTTCTCTGTTCTCCGTCATCGCGAGCTTACGTTGTCGTCTTCGGCCGGTCGACGAGGCCTCGCCTGCCTACTCTGAGCATCTTCTGGAAGGGAACGGGTCACAAGTCCAGAGCACGACCGGTGATTCCACGGAGCTTGATATCGGCCGGTGCCGACCTGAGCACAGTTGCAAAGGGAGACCTCATCTTTCTGGTGGATCAGCACCGGTTTGCGTTCCCTCCGTTTCCTAGAGCCTTCCACGACGATTTCAAACGCCAGCACAATTCTTGGTAAGAGCTGCTGAGTTGGGTTTGAAATCGCAATTAGGTTTTGATTGCTTTTTTTTTTTCATGATCTGATATTGGTTCTAGTGAGGTGTTTTCGGTTTGGGTTCGTGCGTTAATTTGGGATTTGGGTGTTCCTCAGCTTCTGGTATCCTTGATAATGTGTTGTTCTTGATCATGGATCTAGGGTTTGTTCTTATTTCATTTCTTCCGTTTGATTGCTGCTATGATCTTGGATTGTCGTTTGCGACCTGTGTTGGGTTTCTTGGGTAGTTTAAGATTTCTGCCGTGTGCTTGTTGGTAGGTTGGATGACTTGTTGTTCTTGATCAGTGGTGGTCAAAAGACGGTGTTGATTAGATTGCATTTTATCTAGAGTTTCGATTAGGTTGTTCTTGCCTTCGAGATGTTCTTTGCTGCCGTGAGCTGGGGGGGGGGGGATGATCAGGGGTAGCTTAGGTTGTTGTCTGCTGTTTGGATTGTGTTCGATTCCTGCTGATGCATATTAGAGTTGTTTGGTGTGTTAGATCGATGCGGCTTGCTAGAGAGGGGGGGGGGGGTGAATAGCAAGTTTCGGTTTGTTCTTCCTACAAGTGTTAGTGCGCAAGCGGAAATAATAACAATAAACACAAACAAACGCTAACAAACCTATTCACGTGGTTCGGAGATGAAGACTCCTACTCCACGACAGTCCGTGAGGTGGACGATCCCTCGATCCTTCGGCGGATCACTCCCCAAATGCCCTTCGGCTAGCTCACGTAGCTCCTTGTGGGTGGAGAAACCTCGCCACAACCTTGAGTACACCTCTGACCACCTAAGACTACTAATAAGCCTTAACCAAGATTGTTTCGTCAAGGGTTTCTAGCCAAACCCGAGTCTCTTTAAATAAAACTCAAAGCTGGAAAGTACCCTACCAGTCGACTGCTCCCAGGGTAGTCGACTGCCCCCACTCAGATTCGACCGTTGCAGCTCAACGTTCGAATTCTGACTACTTACCAGTCGACTGCTCCTGGGGTAGCCGACTGGTCCAGGGTCAAAAACCTTCTGTGAGTTTCTATTTGTACTGGTAGTCGATTGTTATATCACCAGTCGACTGCCCAACCTATACAAACACTCCTCCTCACTTCAACGACCCTCCTCCACGCATGCCTTCAAGTACACTCCCTTGGCTTGCCCCTTGAAGTCTTCTTCCACCGGCTATCTGTTGATGTAGTCTGACCCTGATTGTTGTTTTGGTGTTGACATCGATTTTAGTTTAGATTGACGGTTATTATGATTATGGTTAAGTCCTGATCGGGGATTAGGCATGTTATGGAAAATCCTAGCTTGGAGGGCTAGGTGTTGGAAAATCCTAACCTGGAGGGTTAGGTATGGAAAATCCTATCTTGGAGGGCTAGGTGTTGAAAAGTCCTAATTCGGAAGGGTTGAGTGAAAATTCCTAGCTTGGAGGGCTAGGTGAAAAGTCCTAACTTGGAGGGTTAGGTGAAAAGTCCCAACTTGGAGGGTTAGGTGAAAAATCCTGGCTTGGAGGGTCAGGTCCTAGCTTGGAGGGCTAGGTATGGAAAAGTCCTAACTCGGAAGGTTGGGTGAAAAGTCCTAGCTTGGAGGGCTAGGTGAAAAGTCCTAACTTGGAAGGTTAGGTGAAAAGTCTCAACTGGAGGGTTAGGTGAAAAACCCTGGCTTGGAGGGTCAGGTCCTAGCTTGGAGGGATAGGTTGGATGAAACTTTAGCTTGGAGGGCTAGGTTGGTGCCCCTGGATCGGTCTGGTGACCGATCAGGGAGTTGGCACAGTGCTCCTTCGTGGATCGGTCTGGTGACCGATCCAGCGATGACTGATCGGACTGGTGACCGATCAGGGAGTATGCGTTTCATCCACTGCTTGGCTCCTGATCGGTCTGGTGACCGATCAGGGACCACACAGTGAGGTTGAGTTCCCTTGCTGATCTGCTCCTGATCAGTCTGTGGACCGATCATGATCACTGTGCAGATCGTTCTGAAGAACAATCCAACGTCGCAGGTTCCTCTCTATGATCGATCAGGACGGAGCCTAATCTGTCTGGTTATGACCTGATCGGTCTGGTGACCGATTAGGAGGCTCCCTGATCGGTCTGGTGATCGATCAGGAGGTTTGGACTGCTAATCTCAGAAATCACCCGATAAAGGGGTGGATCGGTCCGGTGATCGATCCACAACCTGGGATCGGTCTGGTGATCGATCCAGGAGAGTCCCAAAGAAATCACGATTCCTGATTGAGCATTGGGGATCGATCAGGACGAAGCCTGATCGGTCTGGACCCAGCCTGATCGGTCTGGTGACCGATCAGGAGGCTCTCTGATCGGTCCGGTGACCGATCACTTTAATTCAAATTGCACTGTTAGACGCTCTGATCGTGTCTGACCGTATCCGATTCTCTGCACTTTACATCTGATACATGATTTGTTGCTTGATATGCTGCTCTAATACTCTTATTAAGCTGCAGGTGACAGGGAAGGATTCAAACACTCAAGGAGAGTCAATGGAGACCTTTCCTTGGAGCAGGTTTGTTTGTTTTTCCATCTCAGGTTGCAACGGGCACTGGTGCTGGCTGGAGCTGCTGTCTGGAGCTGGTCTGAGGGAGTCTCAGGGAGTCCAGAGGAGCTCAGTGGTAGCTGGTGGTTGCAGAGGAGCAGCTGGAGGCTGCAGGGAGATGGTGTCACCTGATACTCAGTGGAGGAATAAAAGGAGCGGAAGAGAGTTGGCTGAGTAGAGTTCGGTTGCTTGAGTTCTTGCTGCGCTATTGTCTTCTCCACACTTGGCTTGCGTGTTCTGGAGTTCCATCACTTTGAGCAAGCTACTGCAATCTTGAAGCAACCATCTCTTGCTTGAGCACTTGGAGGAAAGAACAAGAGGCTTCGAGTCCAACAGCGAGAAGACACGGGGAAAGGGTTCTTGCGTGAGATCGTCGCTGGGTGGAGCTCAGGAGGAAGCTTGCTGTGTTCTTGTCTTTGCTAAGTGCTAAGTAAGATCTTTCTTGTGTTTCATTGTGCTTAAAACCATATCATTGATTGAAACGCTGTGGAGTGGTTGCTCCACCGAGAAGGAGGTTGCTTTCTATCCGGTGTTAACCGGGGCTTGATCTGCCGACGATCAAGGGATCGCCCACCTTAAGGGCACGTCAAGGAGTAGGGGCAAGTTATCCCCGAACCTTGTAAACCCTCCTTGTTAGCGATCTTGTTTGTTTGTTCTAGTTGTTTTTGTTTTCTGCACTTCTCTGTTTCCATTGTTTCTTCCGCTGTGCTACTAACAAATTGAGTGCAGAACTTTGAAAAGCTTAAAGTTTAAGTGTTTGGCTATATTCACCCCCCCTCTCTAGCCATCCGGGTTCCAACACTATCGTCTCTCGGATGCGCACACAAGCCTGGCTCTATGCCACCCTTCACGTGTGCCCTTTGAAGTCCACTTCGCGGCTTGCCCTTGGAGTCCTCCTCCCTCGGCTCTCGTCCCTTCATGACTTTGCTGACTCTTCACGAGTAGTCTTGACTGTTGCCTTCGCACCCTCTTCGTCTTCGGCTCCCGACCCTCGGATGCACACAAGCCTCTAGCTTGTCTCCATGCTATCCTTCACGCATGCCTCGAAGTCCGTGCCCCTCGGCTCATCATCCTTGCTCTCCAAGGTCCCATGGGTGCACACAAGCCTTCAGCTTATCTCCATGCCACCCTTTACTGTACCGAAGCTGTCCAGCAAAGTCAATATGTGTAACCTGCAATCCTGCACACTCACATACACATATTAGAACACAAGGGTAAACCTAACTTAAACCCTTTGCCCAAACATCAAAACACATGGTCACTCCGGACTATAGATTGCCTCAACATGGTGTTGATCCGATTGTTGAGTAGGTGGTGTTCTATGTTTGGGCAGTTTATATCGAGGCTATTATTTTGGATGGGGGTTCTCGTCGTTCAGACTTCTTTATATCGAGGCGGGTACCTCTGAATTATCTTCTGGATTTGTCATAGTTTATATGCTTGATACGCTATGATTAGCGATAGAGTTATGTATTGTTATATACCTGTTTTACCCTATGATGATATTGTATATGCTAGACTTGGCATGTGATACCTATACCTTTAGGACATAGGCTATGGTGCATTATCTATGATCCTTGCATATCATGTTGATATAGGTGGACTAGATAGTGGATGCTGTTTGACTAGTGTCATGCATCATCATGCACTGTGCATCACTGTCGACCAGGGGCTCCCTTGTGGTTGAGACTGGTCGACAGTCATATCTGACATACTCATACGAACACTCATGGGTTAGTGGTTGACGGAGTATGGGTAGTGTGCTCTGTGCTGCTCCGCTCATGCACTCATGGGTTAGTGAATCAGAGCGTGGTAGCAGGCAGAGTCCCTCCTTGGGTAGTCAATATACCAGGAGATGAGAGAGAGAGGTCTCTCCCCCATTTATACACATGAGTTAGGGGTAACGCTCAATAGAGATATCCTCCAGAGATGACCTGGGGTAGGGGTGTTACCTCGGCAGGGAGGTAACATTCAGATAGAGATGTCTCCCAGATAGGTAATGGGGTAGGAGTGTTACACCGACAACATCCTGTCTACACAATCGCTCAGGAGCAGTGATGAGAGTGTACTGATGGTAGTCACAGCTCTACGTCGGAGGGTGACCTCCGCTCAGCTTCCTCCTGTACATAGGTGACGATGTTTGACCGATGGCAGGGGTGTCCATGTCATTGCACCATGTGCATACGTATATTTTGCATTTGCCCGTGCTTGCTATACTTGGATGCTGCATATGATTGACATGCACATATAGGTGACCTTTATGCCCTGATTTTGATGACCCCACCACACTGGTATGGTGTTTTTTTCTATTCCTCATAGTAGTTGTACTCATCATTGCCTGTATATGTGTTATTTTGATAGCCTGCTTTACTATTGCTAGCTTAGACTATCTTGCATATCAGATGAGATATCCACTGAGTATTGTGAACTCACCCCGTTAGCTCTTTGTTTTTATATAAGGAGGATCGACTGGAGTGCCCTGCAGCTTGTCCCGTTTTACGTGCATCGAGACGATTTCGTCATTTACCTGTATATGTTTGTGGGTACATGTTGGTACCCCTTTTCATTCGTTTTTCAGTTGTACTTTCATTTGCGGTTCCGCTATGGTATTTTTCGATATGGTTGTACTTTTGTGTGCCACGGAGGCCTTTGGTTTCATTCTGTTTTGTCGTAAGTCGTACCGGTACCCAATTTTTGTCGTCGTTTCCGTTTTCTTGTCATTTAGCGGCTTGTTGCAGCTCTATAGGCTGTGGTAAAAGCGGGCTGAGAGAGCCGTAGAAGTTAGGTTTTCGAGTTGTCCGCCAGGTCAAAGGAGTTGCAGTCCGGTCAGTATTGGACGGGCAACTCCTCGAGGTGTGACATTTTTGATTCTTATTTTAGTTTTCTCTTATGCTCAACTTGCTCTAATCTTGTAACTTTTCTTATGCTCCATTTTTATTTTATAAGAGGAGAGCTGAGGTTTCTTCACAGCTAGAAGGTTTTCAAGAAGAAGAAAGATAGAACGTGATGAGTGACTCATGATGAGTTATAAGCCATGCAATAAAAAGTAGAGGTTTTGAATTATGTAAAATCATAGTCTTAGCATTGCTTTCTTGTGATTTTCGTTTGTATTTTATTTTTCATCGTGGGCTAACTTGAATTAGACAAAAAGGCAATAGAAGTGATTAGGACTATCATCTAAATGAGTAAATTTAAGAAAATGATGATGCAAGAGGGATGTAACACCATTTGATTTCCTTTGTTGACAAAATTAATTTTGCCTATTTAGAAAGGTAGGATGAAATATTATTTAATAAATGGTATTAAAATTTTAGAAAAGGGTGATAGAAGAATGATTAAAGAAGGAGATCGCAATAATCATAAATTAATTTGGATTTATGATTGGAAGATTGATGATAGAAGTTATATATCTTTTTAATAACTAATTGAAAAGTATTAAGCAAAAAACTAAGACTTATATATGGTGTTTATTAGTTTTAAAAGAAAACTTGCGATATAGTCCCATGATAAATTATATGGAGAATTTTAGAAAATAGAGTATTGAAACAATTATGGATATGCATGTCAATGTAATGATAAAAGTGAAAATTCCAAGTGGATTAACTAAAGTATTTTTTATAAAGATAGGATATATCAAGGATCAATCCTAAGTTTGTATCTTTTGATACAATTCATAAAGGAACTCACTGGATATCTAAAATATGTTACCATAATGTATATTATTTGCATATAATATACTTTTTGGGTCAATGAGACATGTGGAGTGACGGCTAATCTCTAACCTTAGTGGGAGATACTGAAAGCAAAAGATTTTAAACTTAATATAGTAAAGATATAACATATGAAATTTAAATTTAGTAGTAGTAGATGTAGCATGACAATTGTTAAGATAGGAGATGATGAATTACTTATAACCAAGAGCTTAAATATCTATGATTATTTTGTAAAAAGAATAGAGAGGTTGAGCAGCAATCTGTGTATTTTTTCTCCCATTTATTAAAAGGAGTCAAGTGCTGATACATGATGCTCGAGAAGTTGGCCTATGTGCTATTGTTAGCTGCTTGAAGGCTCCGACCCTATTTTCTAGCTCACCCGATCATGGTCTTGACCAACAACAACCTGGGGCGAGTGATAATTACCATTTTGTTGATAAATTTAGGTTCTCAAATCCATGTTTTGATCCACTTTTATATGTTTAAGTTTGCATTTACATTAGGTTTCATGAATTACCTCTGTTTTAGCTTTTGATTCAAATCTTTGTATATTTAAGATATTTTGGTACTAAAATTTGAATCTAATTTTGTAGGTTTCAAATGATCATGGACCTAGATCAGATTGGATCAAACTTGAGTCAGAATTGGATCCGGATCAAGGTGATCAAGCATCGGATTAATATGGGTCGTCCGATCAAGAAACGGCTAGATCTGAGTCATCCGTCAACTTCTGATCAATCCGAGCTCAAGATAGGGCTAATCATGACCACAGATCAAGATCTGAAAATTTGAACCAAATCAGAGTCCATCTGACCATCGGATCAAGCTTAAGTGGAGTTTCGACCATCCATTCAAGAGAAGGGAAGATCTGCGCCATCCCCGCAGATCTAATTGATCCAAGCCAAGGAGGAGTAGATCAGAGCCACAGATCAAGATCTGGGAAGTTTGGTTCAGATCTGAGAAGATTCGACCGTTGGATGGAGCAAGGAAGATCTCAGCTGTCCAATTCTAACTAATATAACAGACTTCTCCTCCCCAGATCTACGTCGTCGCAGGGTCGCGTTCTTCCAATTTTTCTTCAGATGTTCTGTTGGTGCAGAAAGCACCCAAGTCGAACCTGAGTTTTGATAATGGCAAAAGGGTTCAAAAGTTAAGTCTTATTTGTTATCTAACATATTACTCAAGTGTGCAGGAAAAGTCCTAGCGAAGGACTGCTAGGCACTGGCGAAGGAATGCCAGGGTACTGAAGACCTAACGAAGGACTGCTAGGCACTGGCGAAGGAATGCCAGGGTATTGAAGCCCTAGCGAAGGACTGCTAGGCACCAGGCGAAGGACAGCTTGGGATCCAAGACCTGGCGAAGGACCACTAGGCAAAAGTCCAACCAGAGGACCGGTTGGCATCAGGTACATTCTCCTGAGAGGAGTAGGTGAGGACGCGTTCCCCGTCAAGGGAACAGTAGGCGTCGGTTCGACCTAGGGCTCCATTTTGGAGACCCAAAGTCAGAACCAAGACAGCTAAGGCTGTATAAACATAATACTCTATTGCTTCATAGTGTTTTGGACTAACCCTGGATGCAGGACCGAAGGAACGTGTGTCTGCAGCTCAGAATGCCCAAAGGAGAGAGGCAAGTAGCTGAGCAGGGCGCCCCCAAGGCCAACACAAAACAAGCGAAACAACAAAGACTTCGGCTACTTACTGGCCGGGTGCCCCCAGCGCCCAGGGCGCCCCGGAGGCCCAGGGCGCCCCCAGTTCCCAGGGCGCCCCGCGCCTACGCCAGCCAAGCCGATTACCCTTATCCAGCCAAGAAGCCCGCGCTGAAGGAGTCAAACAGGGCGCCCCCAGCGTCCCGGGTGCCCCCAGTGTCAAACCTCATTCCTATTCGAGTGGGATAGAGGTTGACCGAGCGAAGCTCGGATCACGTGACACGTGGGGGGCACCCCCGACGTCCAGGGCGCCCCGAGGTGCTATAAATAGCACCCAACGCCAAGGCTTTCGACAACAACTTCAATTCAACGCTTCCACGCTCTTCTGCTCCCGCACTCTGCTCCGGATACCTCCCAACTCGAGCCGACGACATCCCTCCGCTCCGAAAAGTCAATCTACATCGGTCGTCAGTAACGAAGAGTAATTTCCTTTTTGTGTTTACGATACTGCAATTGTAATATTGATTTGTAAACCTTTTGCGAACTTATAGAATTGCCCGCAGAAAACGGTCAACGACCGTCGGCCTTGGAGTAGGAGTCGACCTAGGCTCCGAACCAAGTAAAACTACCTGTGTTTGCGTTTGTGTGTTTTAATTTCCGCTGCGTAATTTCTCTATCTCTTAAATCCGAACGTTTTCCGATATTCACCCCCCTCTATCGGTTCTCTTGATCCAACATGTTCTTTATTTCATTCTGAGTTTTTCTTCTCCGATCCGCGTGACCATCATTAGATCCATTTTTTTTAAGTTTTAGATCATCGAGGTAAGATTTCATGTTTAGTTTGCTAATCAGATCCTCGCAGCTGAAGGAGCTCGGTGAGGGTTTCGCCGGAGCTGTCCAATGATCGATTCTAGTGATCGTTATTGACTTCATCGAGCTGATGCAATCAGAGCTTTAGAGGGGTTCTCCGAAGTAATCTGAGGGTGTTTGAGCGAGATCGGCACTCGGCGGATCAAGGAGGAGATCGCGGGATATTTCAGCTACTGACCGATCATGGTGACCGGACAGAGACTCTTCTGATCGATCCCCAATCCGATCAGAAGAATACCTGATCGGTCCCGTGACCGATCAGGAAGGACAGTACAGAGCAAACTGAGCAAGGGAGTTTTCTTCGTTGGTTTTCGAGCTAGGGGGTTCATAGCTAGACCTTTGTGTGACGGCAAAGGGAATCCTTGACAATGAACTTGGTTGATGTTTAAATCTAGGATAATTTTTGTTCCAAGCACTAGTTTTCTTCACATTGCTTAGTTTGTTCCAACTTCACTTCCAGTCAAGTTCTTAAGCATTGCTTTGTTCTATGTTTCTTTATTCTGCAATTAGTTTCTTGCAGTTAGTTTCCTGCAATTAATTCTTGAATTTCAATTCCAATGTTTGAATTTAATTGCTCAGTTGTTAAATAGGTTAAGTTTAGTTCCCGTAATTTTCTAATTCATTACATGCTTTAACTAAGTTAAGTCTATTTCATTCAAGTTGTTATTTCATCTCTTATCGCAAAACCCCCCATTTTATTAGAAAACCCAAAACATTTAACGACAACAATTGCAAGCTTGAATTAAACATTCACAACTAGTCATTGGAAAAATACGACCTGAGACTCCTATTCTACATTTTAATTTCGTTAGCCAAGGGTTTTCAGCTTATAAATATCTAAATTTGAGGCTCATTCGTGACACTAGTATTGGGCAAAACATCAGCGAGTCGCTTCAAACCCGAGGCTTTAGGCTGACTGATCAAATGGATGACCGAGCTAAGTGAGTATGATATCCTGTATCAGGCTCGACCGACCATCAAAGCACAAGCCTTAGCGGACTTCTTGAGTGAGTTACACTCAGACGAGGCTGAAGAAGCGTGGCAGGTGTACGTAGATGGATCATCGGCTCGGCAAGGCAGTGGCATAGGGATCCTGATGGTCTCACCAAGAGGGGAGCAATTTCATCTATCCGTTCGATTGGAGTACCGAGCCACCAACAATGAAGCCAAATATGAAGCCCTCATAGACAGACTACAAGCTACCAAGCATGTGGGGGCCACTCGGGTAGCCCTTTTATCTGATTCTCAGTTAGTCACCCAACAGCTCGCTGGGCGGTTCGAAGTTAACAGTGACCGGCTGCAAGCCTTCGTTGAGGCCTACGAGAAATTGAAAGCAGGATTCCAGGAGGTGCAGTTACAGAAAATTCCGAGAGAGAGTAACATACGGGCGGACGAGTTGGCCAAGTTGACTAGCTCGACCGGCTCTTGGGTACTCCCCCAGCCGAGCGGTCAGGTGATGATGATAATGCACATAGAGTAGCAGGTCGAGCTAGAGCTCGGGGCGGATTGGAGAATACCACTCATCGCTTACCTGACGAGTGGAACCTTGCCAGCTGACCGGGAAGCAGCCCGACTCTTGAGAAAGCGGGTCGTCCAATACTCGCTGGTCGGGGATACACTATACAAGAGAGCCTTCACCCGACCTCTTCTCAAATGCTTGGGTGAAGAAGATGTTGACTATGTGTTGAGAGAGATGCACATGGGGGTCTGCGGGAGTCATGCTGGAGCCTGGGCTGTGGCCCGAAAAGCGCTGCTCGTCGGGTATTATTGGCCGACTTTGCAGAAGGATGCTGATCGACTGGTCTCCACTTGCCTATCCTGTTAGAAGCATCACAACCTCTCCCATCGTCCGGTGCAAATGATGAAGGCGTCAGTCATCTTCTGCCCGTTCGACCAGTGGGGCATGGACATAGTGGGGCCTTTCCCGACCGCCGTTGCCCAAAAAAAGTTCTTGCTGGTAGCCGTTGACTACTTCTCCAAGTAGATAGAAGCCGAAGCCTTAGCACGTATCACGGAGCAGACTATGATCAAGTTTTTATGGCAGAACATCTTGTGCCAGTATCGAATTCCATGCAAGCTGGTCTCGGATAATGGGAGGCAATTCCAAGGTTGGAAGATACAGGAGTGGTGCTCTGCCTATGACATTTAGCAAGCCTTCACGTCTGTGGCATACCCGCAGAGCAATGGCCAAGTAGAAGTGGCCAATCGGGAGATCCTGATGGGCTTGAAGACTAAGTTGGACCCCGCAGGAGGCACCTGGGTCGGCGAGTTACCGAGTGCCCTATGGGCTCAATGGACCACCCCGAGAGAAACAACAGGTCACACACCTTTCTAGCTGGTCTACGTAAGCGAGACCGTAGTGCCTGTGGAGGTCAGTTGTGAGTCCAACCGACGGAAGACCTATGATGAGGATAACTCGGAGAGAATACATTTGGAACTAGACCTGGTTGAGGAAATCCGAGAAAAGGCAGCTACTCAGATGTTTTCCTTCCGCCAAAGGATGAAGCAGAGATATAATCAGAAGGCCCTACCTAGGGCGTTCTAGGTCGGCGACCTCATCTGGAAATGAATCAAGCCGGTTGGCGATGTTAGCAAACTGGAACCTCAATGGGGAGGACCCTTCAAGGTCATCCAGAAACTGCCTCTGGAGCATATTACCTAGATAATGATCAAGGTACGAGGCTGGATTGACCCTGGAGTGCGTTCCACCTTCAACCCTATCAAGAAGCAGAGTGAGAGCCTGTAAGACAAATATACTGCGTAACTATAATGGTAGTGGAAGAACGGGGTTCTCGGTCAACTTGCAGGCGCTCCAGACTCTCGCTTTCGTGCGAGTTATAAGAGGGCAAGCCCCCGTGCACCCCTCAGCTCGGCTCCCAGTCCGGACGCATGGCGACCCACACTCCATGGGTTCTACCCGACTGAGTGTCCAGACTCTCGCCTTCGTGCGAGTTATAAGCGGGCATGCCCCTGCGCACCCCTCGGCTCGGCTCCCAGGCCGGACGCGTGGCGACCCACGCTCCCTGGATTCTACCTGACCGTGTGTCTAGACTCTCACATTCGTGCGAGTTATAAGCGGGCATGCCCCCGCGCACCTCTCAACTTGGCTCCCAGTTCGGACGCAACCCTCTCCTTAGTAGTCTAGCCTAGCAGGCATGCCCCCACGCATCCCTTGCCTTGGCTCCCGGTCCAGACTTGGGGCCATCCACGTTCCCCGGGATTAAGCCGACCCAATGGCAAAGCCCTGAACCTCCTGAGCCAACAACCTTATATTTGGCTTAGTTCCCTTAGCCAGATTATTTGCTAATTTCCCCAGGTCACCAACACTTAGAAACAATCGCGCTCGAGGGCATAACTTAGTCGCTTATGAAGCCGAGTTAATCGTTATCTCACCCGAGTCACCCTCACTAACACTTGTCCGAGCCACCAACACTTAGAAGCAAAAACAATTACATCGGATGGAGCATAAACAAAAGAAGGATTGTGTTAAAAACAATTGCATTACAAAAGCTGAGGCAAGCCTCTACAAGATAACAGGAAATGAGAAACAAAAACCCGACCCTCACATGAATGGTCGGAGGGCCTCCTCGGGCATATTTTGGGTCACACCCGAAAGCTTGACCACCGTGAGGGGTAGGTCAGGAGCAATATGCCCGCCCTTCTTGAGTTGCTCAAACATGTTGAGCATTTGATGCTTCAATATGACTCGAAGTCGCTCGGACAGTTGCTGGTTAAACTCCAGAAAGTTGATATACTCAACTCTCCGTGCGTCCCACCGACCGGCCTCCCCCTCCTTGTGTGCGCATAGCTCTTTGAGCTCCGCTTGGGCCACATCCCACTCCGCCTTCTTTGCCTTAAGACGTCCGAGCTCTTCCACTTGGTGGTTCAGCTCTTGATTCCGGGAAGCTAGCTTGGTCACGAGCTCCTCCTCCTTCTTAGCCTATGTCACCGCCTCCTCCTCCTTGTCTTGTAATTGGGATTTGAGAGACTCAGAGACTCTGGACGACTCGAGGAGCTCGGCTTGGGCCTTAGTCAGTACGCCCCGAGTCCTTGCCTGGGAGGCCCTGGCCTTACGCTCAGCGTACTCCAGATTGGAAATCCGGATGTTGACTGAGCAATGGTCGAGTCTGCCGTTTCGACTTGGACTCGGGCAAGCACCAGTTGTTCTTTAGCATGTGACAAGCGGTCCTGCAAAGCGATGATCTCCGCTCGCAGGTCGTTCAAGGTGGATTCATTGGAAACGAGTCGGGTGTGCTTAAGTCGTGTCTCCAGGAATTCCACCCATCGCTCAGCTCACTCCTGGGCCGCGGAATGGGTCAGAAGTGACATAGACAAGCTATGACACGACCCCCAAAATTGCAAAAAAGAGAGGGGCCATACAGATCCTAAAGCTAAGTTAGTAGCGAGCAAAGAGAAGAGTTGATTCAAGATATACCTGAGTGGCTTCGAGGAAGGAGTCGACCTTGCTATTGGATATGCAGTAGTAGGACCCCTTGTAGATAACGGTCAGCTACCGATCCATACAATCGCAACTCCTGGCACCAGTTGGGTAGTTCGCTCGGTGATACTCCCAGTCGGCAATCAGACAAAGTTGGCACCAGGAGGTGCATGGTCAGCCGATTGATCTGAACTTCGGCCGGTGGAGACCCCTCCCCCTCTGGTAGCGGGAGGTCAGGCGTTCTGGAAGAGACGGTGGGGGCAGGAGCCTCCCTAGGGGCTCCCGAGATGGCTGCCACCCTCTTCTTTTTCTTCTTGGGGTGTGTTCTGGAGGAGGGCTTGGCTGAGGCCCCAGTCGGGGAAGGAGGTCGTCGACGCCTCAGAGCATGAGGCTGCTCGTCGGCTTCTAGCAGCTCCGTGTCAGGAGCGGTGGCTGCCATGGTCTCCTCAGGGGCGGCGGGAGCAGAGTCCATTGGAGTAGCCCCGAGTGGCGCGTCCTCCCTTTGCTTCAGTTAAGAAATGACCCGAGTGTTGGGGTAATCTATGGTCCGGAGTGACCATGTGTTTTGATGTTTGGGTAAAGGGTTTAAGTTAAGTTTACCCTTGTGTTCTAATATGTGTATGTGAGTGTGCAGGTTTGCAGGTTACACATATTGACTTAGCTGGACAGCTTCAGGTACAGTGAAGGGTGGCATGGAGGCAAGCCGTGGGCTTGTGTGCACCCGAGGGACCATAGATAGCATGGAAGATGAGCCGAGGGGTGCATACTTCGAGGCATACGTGAAGGATGGCATGGAGGTAAGCCGAGGGCTTGCGTGCGCATCTGAGGGACGAGAGCCAAAGATGAAGAGGGCGCGAAGGCAACAGTCGAGGCTGCTGGTGAAGAGTCAGCTGAGTTGTGAGGGGTTGAGTGTTGAGGGAATGTACTAGGGAAATCCTAGGGGTCGAGTGCTGAGAGAATTGTACTCGGGAAGGGAAGAACCTAGGTAGCAGTCGATTGGGCCTCATGCAGTAGACTGATAAAAGTGGCAGAAAGATCAGTCGACTGCTATGGGGGCAGTCGACTGGTAGCATCCAGGATTCAAACGTTGGGCTTGCAACGGTCGAGCTTGAGTGGGGGCAGTTGACTGGTAGCGGGGTTTTCAGCCAAGAGACCTATTTAAAGGGACTCGGTTTAGGCTGGGATTTCTTGACGAAATGAGCTTGGTTAGAGCTCATTAGTAGTCTTTGGTGCTCAGAAGTGTGTCCGGGTTTGTGGCGAGGTTTCTCCACCCACAAGGAGCTACACAAGCTAGCCGGAGGGCATCCGAGGAGTGATCCACCGAAGGATCAAGGGATCGTCCACCTTATAGACAGCCATGGAGTAGGAGCATCATCTCCGAACCACGTAAAAAGGTTGGTGTTAGCGTTTGTTTTATTCGTATTATTATTGTTTCCGCTTGCGCACGCTAACATCGTAGGAAGATGAATCGAGAGAAGCTATTTACCCCCCTCTAGTTGGCGATCACGATCTAACAAGTGGTATCAGAGCTGAGGTCCGCTCTTGTTGGAATAACCGCCAAAAGAGCACATTCTAGAGGAAAGAATGATGGAAGACAAGTTGGGAGATGATATCAATGTCACACCTCCTTATGATCACAAGGATTTTGACTATTGGAGGACAAGGACAAAGACTTGGTTTGGAATAGATTGGGAGTGCATGGTGGTGCTAGAAGAACCATTCGAAATTCCAAAGGATAAGCACGGGAAGAAGCTTCGACCTAGATATTGGGATAAAGAGCAATAAAGTCAATTAAAGGCAAATGAAAAGGTAATTTCAATATTATTGAGTATTTTTCCTAATGATGTGTTGAGTGGTGTAGGAGAGTACAAAAATGCACATGACTTATGGACCAAAATGGAAGCATTTCATAAAAATCCTATATAAGCTCAAATAGTGGAAGAGCCCAAGGAAGTGAGCTCAATGGTCCAAGAAGAAGATAGAAATTCATCCATTTCATCAAGAGAAGAGGCACAAGAGAGTGAGAGATCATCTACTTCATCAAGAGAAGAAGAAGAGGTCTCCACTTCAAGAATTGAGGGGGAGGAGAGACCCTAATCAATACCGGAGCAAGTAGAAACTCCTACCTCCACCAAAGCAAGGACAAAAGACCACATAGTGTACTTTGGGTGCAATCAAAAGGGACACTACAAGGACAAGTGCCCACTAGGTAAGAAGGAGGTAAACCCTAAACCCGGGTCAATTTATTTAAAATCTAATGTGGGTTGTAGGGAAAAGAAGGAGAAAAAGCATATTAGATGCTTTACATGTGGAGAGCTAGGCACTATCATACCAAGTGTCCGAGAAAAAGAGAGCTCAAGAAAATGGAGCACTTGAGAAGATGGGAGAAGGAGGAGAAGAAAAGAAGCTCACATCAAGGGGGAGCTCCAAAGGTAAGGGAGGTAATCTCTAAGTTTAAGCATATTTCAAATTCATCTATGTATGGTAGAAATAATGAAAAATGCTTGCTTGTGCATAATCATGGATTTAGGTATAATGATAGAAATAGGGTTAACAAGGTAGATCAAAACCCTAGAAAGGTCATGCATCATGATAACCCAAGACCTTTGTACCTAAGAATCAAGGCATGAATCCCAAGAAGGGGAGACATATGCCTAGGAAGATGGGTAGGTCTAGGAATGTCCATGGTGAACATGTGAATTCTAGAGTTAAAAGCTTAGAAAGGGAAAATCAAGCTTTGAGGGCAAGACTTGATAAATTGGAGAAATCCCTAGGAAGATTTACGGTTGGATCTAAGGGTTTAGGTATGGTGTTGGGTGGTCTAAAACCCAACAATGATAGATCGGGGTTGAGATACCGATCTAAGGTCTCCAATGCCAATGGAAAGAAATATGCTAGGGTAGCATATAATTATGGCAAGGAGGGGAAGTCCAAGAATGGCAAGAGGGTTCCATTAAAAGGAAAGAAAAAGGACTTAACCAAGGACAAGGGGTCTAAGGTTAAGAAGGTTAAGTTTGTAGGCCAAGAGTCACTGGAGGTACACCGGTATGGCCTAGTGGTTGCTCAGTCACCTAGAGAGGTGGTTAAGGCTAAAAGCTCAAGGGGGAGCTCTAGGAGTCTTTGGGATATATGGTGAATGAATCTCGAGAGGATTTCTCCCGGAGGTCTAGAGGGACCATGATGTTAGTGATATGAGAGAAGTGTCCTAAGGCAATCACCTTATGATTGTAAACATTTATTTCAATAAATAAAAATTTACTATTTAAGTATACATGTTTGTGTATTTGATTGGGATCTTAAACTCGTTTACTGAATGCCCGCAATACAATTCACAACATGAGAGAATTTGTGATGGAATCATAACTAGTGATTATCTCTACATGTGCAATTGTGAAGTATTGAAAATATCCCTAGTCGATGAATTGATAAATAAGGACACTGTCAATTCTATTGAGACTAGCATGGGTTATTCTCTAATCAGCTGATTCTCACTGGCTGGTGACATTGGGATGTCCGGAGATAAACATGGATGTTAGTTAAGGGAACTAGTTCATTGGAGTGACAGACTGTAAAACTTCATATGGTAATCTACATATAGATATGTCAATGAATGTTATTACTGCAGCTTAAGTGCGATGTTCCTTTGACTTGCGGTGTTCAAGTCATCTTGGTCATGGAGACTTATACTTTAACATCTTAAGCAAGCATCTCCTAGGAGGTGTGGACCCAGGATGGTTGGGTATAAGCCGAAGTGCCCGAAGATGTTTGAACAGCCTACAAAGGATTCACCACTCCTTGCGAGGAGATGTATACCCAGGCCTATCGTCGGATTGTTACTCAAAGCCTCTGGCCAGAGCATGTCATGTTTAGAGTATGAGTCTCTTAAATACATGAGAGTAATTAGAAATCCAAAGGACGAGAAAGACACTACTTGGGCTAGGTGTGACGTAGTTAGCCTAGTGGGGACTGACACACACAGACCATGTCCTGAACCAAGTGGGTATAAGATGGTGAAGGGAATGGGGCACGATTCATTAGAGCTGCTGAAGGGTTTCAGAATTATTTATGAGGTCAACCGTTGATCTTTCGATTAATTGGGGGTCATGATGTACTACTAGGTGCCACTCATGATCGTTCTATAATTGGTTGATTATAGACGGCCAACATAAATCGAAAGCCTATTTAGTCACACGCACTACGAGTAATCCGAGGGATTTAAAATGAGTTGAAAATTGGATTTTCCAATCAAGAGAAATAAGTCGAATCTGAATTAATCAGAGGCGCAACGGAAACTTAAAATGGCTAAGTCTTTTGAAGGCTTATTGGACGAATTAAATGAGTTTAATTCGGGAGGGTTTTGGCTTGGTGTGGCCGGCCAAAGAGGGTGCCCACCCTCTTTGGTTTGGCCGGCCACCACAAGGAGAGAAAACCAATTAATTTGGTTTAAATTATAAAATAAATCAAGCGCGATTTATTTTATAAAATTATGGATAAATAAATTAATTTATATAAAGAGATTTATATAAAGAAATTTATATAAAGAAAATTGTAGAAATTTATTCTTTTTATGGAAATTAAAATGAACCATGAATTGGTTTAATTTTAATTTATAAAATCAATTATGAATTGATTTTTCCATGATAAGAAAAATTTATACAAATTTTATTCCATAATTAAAAGGAGAGATGTATTTGTTTTATTATAAAGTTAGTTATAATAAAACTTGGCATAACGGAATAATTCATAAAAAAATTTATAAGATAAATTTCTTATAAAAATTTATTCCGTTAATTCCGTTAAAAGGGAGACTTGGCAATGGAGAGGCTACTATATAAAGGAACCAAAGGCAAGCCTTGAATTCCAATTAATCAAGAGATTAAGAAGCTCTCTCTCTCCCTTATTCTCTCTCTCTCTAGGGCCGGCGCATTCCCCTCTCTCTCTCTAGGGCCGGCGCAACCCCCTAGGGCCGGCGCCATCTTCCCTAGCCGTGAGCCACCACCAAGACGAAGCGGGACGCGTCTCCTTCCTCCCTTCACGGAATCTTGATTCCGTTACTTGGTGGTTAGTTTCTATATCTCTCTCTTGATATTCTAGTTGTGTCTTTGGAGAATCTAGTAGTTCTCGTCGACACAAAACTCTTGGCTTTGCGAAGTCATCCCGAAGTGAACTCGGCGTGGACGCGAATAGAGGCGGAGCTTCCAAGGGACGCTACGGTTGGATCTCGTCCCTTACTTCGAGTTACACGAGGTACTAAGTAAATTAGTTTACTTTTTCACAAAATTTTAATTTATGATCATGTCCACACATCATAAGGTCGCATGCTAGATACGTGGTTAAAAATAATTTGAGAAATTATTTATGCTAATTCTTCCGCTGCACGTAAATATTTTAAAATTTACGAACCCGTATCCTTGTCAACATGCACCCGGTCCCAACACATGAAGTGTGCCAAAGGAGTTGGAGACGGACTTGAGTCTCAATTCATGGGTTTTGGCACATTGGGTTTGAGTTTCATGCATGGAAATATGACATTGGG
This sequence comes from Boesenbergia rotunda, assembly GCA_024364735.1. Classification (NCBI taxonomy): domain Eukaryota; kingdom Viridiplantae; phylum Streptophyta; class Magnoliopsida; order Zingiberales; family Zingiberaceae; genus Boesenbergia; species Boesenbergia rotunda. The sequence goes on from JAGFNQ010002295.1 coordinate 57,087, forward strand.
GTCATATTGCATGAAAGTTGATTTTTGATGTGTATGTGCCGTGTCAATCAATGCTAGGGATGCATTGTGGGTTGGTATGGGCAAAGACATCAAATGGAAACCAAAACTAGGGCTTTAGGTCAAGGTTTATTGAACTATTTTGGTAGTTTTGAGTTTTGTGTCAATAATGGGAATGGTGATAGATACATTTTTGAATGTATTTTTCCCAAGTAGATATGGGTACCACAAACCTCTCCACAAAATTTGGGAATTTTTAGGGATTTGTGAAATTTCTGGCGTATTTCTGAAATTGGTTTCAAAAAGATGAAAATTGGGTTTTCAGAGTGCTAGTCGTACCAGTCAACTGGTAAAGGCTGAAAAATGGGTTTCAGCAATTGGAGAGTGTCTTAATGATGTGAAACAAGTGTGGATCCCTATGGGGGGGGTTAGTACACTGTATTTATGATCATTAGGGGTTAAAGAGTCCAATAAGGGAGAAATTGTTAGAGTTGTTTGATGATGACAAAGGGGGAGAAGTGTTGGGTTTAAGTGGGAAACCAAACACACCTTTGCAAGAAATCCTAGGTCTAGGGGGAGCTTAGGTAAAGGGGGAGTATTGTTGCTCCATTCTTGGCGTAAGGGGAACCTTGGAGAGGTTCTTAAAAAGCCTTTGTAAGTCCAATGTAGGGGGAGCCTTGGAGAGGTTTTAAAAATCCCGTATTGGTAAAAATTCCTAACTTGGGGAGGTTAGGTGTGGGGATGCCTTGGGTTAGGATCCATGCATGGTTGCATTGCATATGCATTGGCGGTGTAAGTCCAAGGTGGAGCCTTGGCAACGTAAGTCCAAATGGTTGTTAGCATTATTTTTTAGCTATTTGTTTTCCCTAACTTAAACGTATTGCCAAACATCAAAAAGGGGGAGATTGTTGGGACAATCTATGGTCCGGAGTGACCATGTGTTTTGATGTTTGGGCAAATGGTTTAAGTTAGGTTTTTCCTTGTGTTCTAATATGTATATGTGAGTGTACAGGTTTGCAGGTTACATATATTGACTTAGCTGGACGACTTCAGGTATGGTGAAGGGTGGCATGGAGGTAAGCCATGGGCTTGTGTGCACCCGAGGGACCATGGATAACAGGGACGATGAGCCGAGGGGCGAGGGCTTCGAGGCATGCATGAAGGATGGAATGGAGGCAAGCCGAGGGCTTGCGTGCGCATTTGAGGGACGGGGGCCAAAGATGAGAGGGCGCGAAGGCAACAGTTGAGGCTGCTGGTGAAGAGTCAGCTGAGTTGTGAGGGGTTGAGTGCTAAGGGAATGCACTCGGGAAATCCTAGGGGTTGAGTGCTGAGAGAATTGTACTCGGGAAGGGAAGAACCTAGGTAGCAGTTGACTGGGCCTCAGGCATTCGACTGATAAAAGGGGCAGAAAGATCAGTCGACTGCTATGGGGGCAGTCGACTGGTAGCGAGGTTTTTCAGCCAAGAGACTTATTTAAAGGGGCTCAGTTTTGGCTGGGATTCCTTAACGAAATGAGCTTGGTTAGATCTCATTAGTAGTCTTTGGTGCTCAGAAGTTTGTCCGGGTTTGTGGCGAGGTTTCTCCACCCACAAGGAGCTACACGAGCTAGCCAAAAGGCATCCGGGGAGTGATCCACCGAAAGATCAAGGGGTCGTCCACCTTACGGTCCGGCCATAGAGTAGGAGCGTCATCTCCGAACCACGTAAAAAGGTTGATGTTAGCATTTGTTTATTCGTATTATTATTGTTTCCGCTTGCGCATGCTAATATCGTAGGAAGACGAATCGAGAGAAGCTATTCAGCCCCCCTCTAGTTGACGATCATGATCTGACACTGAGTCTCTAACTCGGCGTCATCGAGACCGAAGCCTTCCTCCAAGGCCGTTGCAAGAATCATCGTGGCTGCTAAAATAACACGATCTTAGTTAGAGCTAAAATATTCGAGGGAAATATAGAAGTACTCACCGAATGAAGTGGGCCTCGGAGTTGGCACCGGGTTGTGGCCGAAGGTAGAGAGGATCTCCTCCCTTAGCAAGTTGACCCCATGGAAATGCCTACCGCCGAGCTTAGAGAGAGCCAACTGGTAAGCTGGGGAGGTGCAATAGTTTTTGGATAAGAGAGGAGAAGAAGGAAGATTCTTAACCCAAGCAGTGAGCCAGTTCGGGGTCAGGGTGGTATTAATGAAGAAGTAGCGCTCCTTCCAACCTTTGTTAGAGGATGGAAGTCTCACTAGGAAGGATGTTTTGGCTCGGGCTTGGAAGAAAAAATCACCCAACTCTTATTTTTTTGGGTAGAAGAAATAATGAAAGATTTTAGGTCGGAGAGGTATTTGGTACAAGGTGAATATGATAATCGAGCCGCACATCAGACGGATGGCGTTCGGGGCTAGTTGAGATAAAGGTATTCGGAAATATCTACAAAGGGATGAAATAAAGGGATGGATAGGAAAGCGAAGCCCGGCATGTAGATGGTCTCGGGACAAGGTGATGAAGCCAAGAGGAGCGGTGTCGGGTCGGTCAGTCGGGTGGGCAGACGGAGTCGGTGGTCAGAAGGGATGTTGTAGTCCGACTGGAGCTGGTCAAGGTCGTGGAAATGAAGGTCGGTAACCATTGTGGAGTACCATGGCTCAGGGTGGGATGAAGAGGACTCCATGGGAAAGTAGAAGGATAAAGAGACTAACCGAAGAACGAGATGTCGCCTGAGAAGAAGATCGGAAGGGTGAAATCGCTGAAACCCTAGCAGAGCGCGCGACAGCAGCAGGACAGTTTCGAGGCTAAAGACTATGGTAAAACCGCTGAGGGAAAAGGCTTGTTTATAGGGTCGGGCAGACAAGGATAGCCGTTCGATGATGATCCGGGGAAAAGGCGGGATCGGACTTGGACCGCTCGATCAAGTTCGGGTAATTCCTGAGACCAGGGGGCACACGTGTGTAGCGCCCACTTGTGGAGTCAGGCGGTAGACTCCTCGTTGCTCGGGGAGCCATTAGCTGGTTGACACGTGGCTTTACAGTTAATACGATAGTTAATGAAAGGGATGCGAGTCGGCCTGGCTTAGGTCAGGGATAGGACAGAAAAGATGAAAAAAGGGGACAAGGGTCCGCTGATTGGACCCTCCGTTTGGGTTCAACTATGAAGGTTGGCGGGAGAAATTAGGCCTCTCGGGTGAGCCAGACTCATTTCACAAATAACGGCCCAGTCAATCAGACTTGGTGTCTCCTTCGACTAGACTCGAATGAGATGCTTATGATCCCGACCCAGATTGTGAGTAGCTCGGCTGGCCAGCCTGGCGCCCAGTCAGAGGGGGTCAGGATAGAGGGTCCCTTGGGCATGGCAAACTGAGTGCTCAGATGGTCAACTTGACCCATTTCCTTCGAGGGCGATGGGATGCCGACCCTGGCCGGAGGACGGTTACTGAGCCAACGGATGCCAGAACCCCGGAGTTCCCAAGTGGCGAATGCCCGGGTCAGGGGATTCCCGAGCTAGAAGGATGCCGAGTCTTCAACCACCCCACTTCAGACCCAGTCGGGTATTCAAGTCCAAGCATCCCCTGACACAGAAAGCACGACTATCCTATATGATAGTGACCATAGGGCCCGAGTTCACTCTAAGCCGCCTGCCGACACTCCCGTTCGAGGTTTTGTCGCAACCCGTAGGAGCACCCACTCCCTGACACAACCTTAGTAGAAGAGGTATGGGGTTAGTGCAGACCTGATACTGTTCAGGCCCGAATCACGAGTATCCTGCTGATGCCATTGACGCCATGATCCTCCTGCCATACCTTGGCACCCCGTACCACGACCACCTAAGCTTGTGTCAGGCCGAGCGGCGCCTGACGACACTCGTCCACGAGTTGACAGTGCCCCTTTGCCTTATTCCAGTATGCGACACCTTACCCTGCCACCACTGGCCAGGCCTTGCTCTGTTCCCGCATACGACAAAAGGTGGCAGGCCAGGCAGAAGCTGTCGGCTCCCTCGACTATATAAGCCCTTCCGCTCCCCTTCACACAGGTATGCGCAATAGTGTGTTTCACTGTTCCATTGCTTTCTCATTCTTACACCACCGGGGACTGACTTGACCGTCTGAGGGCCTTGCCGGGGACTTTTCCCGATGGGATTGCTAATAGTCCCCTTCTTGCAGATCAGTGTTGGGGCAATCTATGGTCCGGAGTGACCATGTGTTTTGATGTTTGGGCAAAGAGTTTAAGTTAGGTTTACCCTTGTGTTCTAATATGTGTATGTGAGTGTGCAAGTTTGTAGGTTACACATATTGACTTAGCTGGATGACTTCAGATACGGTGAAGGGTGGCATGGAGGCAAGCCGTGAGCTTGTGTGCACTCGAGGGACCATGGATAGCAGGGACGATGAGCCGAGGGATGCAGACTTCGAGGCGTACGTGAAGGATGGCATGGAGGTAAGCTGGAGGCTTGTGTGTGCATCTGAGGAACGAGGGCCGAAGACGAAGAGGATGCGAAGGCAACAGTCGAGGCTGCTGATGAAGAGTCAGTTGAGTCGTGAGGGTATGAGTGCCGAGGGAATGTACTCGGGGAAATCCTAGGGGTTGAGTACGGAGGGAAATATACTCGGGAAGGGAAAAACCTAGGTAGCAGTCGACTGGGGTTCTGGTAGTCGACTGGTAAACCTCACAGAAAGATCAGTCGACTGCTGTGGGGGCAGTCGCCTGGAAGCGGTTGAGAATTCGAACGTTGGGCTTGCAACGGTCGAATTTGAGTGGGGGCAGTCGACTGCCCTTGGGGCCGTCGATTGGTGGCGGTTGGTTTAAGCCTTGAGTTCTATTTTAGAGAACTCGGTTTGGGCTGGGAGCTCTTGACGAAATGAGCTTGGTTAGAGCTCATTAGTAGTCTTTAGTGCTCATATGTGTGTCCGAGTTTGTTGCGAGGTTTCTCCACCCACAAAGAGCTACATGAGCTAGCCGGAGGTAGACCCGACCCCGGGCCAGGACCAGCTCGGACCCGGCCCGGGTCAACGGGCCGGGTGCCCCGTTGACCCGGTTCGCCGGGTCGAACTGGAACCGGCCCGGCAGGATGTCGGGCCGGTTCCGGTTCCAACCCCCAGAACCCGTGAACCGACGGTTAACCACCGGGTCCACGTTGGAGGCTATTTTTGAATTTTTTTCTTTTTTCGACGGATGAAATCATTTGACCATTTTTTGATCAATGACTATGATTTAGTGACCGTAATGATTCGAACTCTATAAATAGGGAGCTCATTTCATCATTTTCACACACAACACAACTTCTCTTCTCTCAATCTCTCATTCTCAACTCTCTAACTCTCAACTTCTCTTCGCGTTCTTCATTTTTCGACGATAATGGAAGGAGGTCATGGAGCTTCATCATCTCGATCTCGGAGGGGAAATGAAATTACATACGAGGATCCCAACCTTCAAATTCAATCTACCGATGATGAGACTGAGGCTCAGCCTAAACGCCCTGCGATCCCCGAAACGCAAGGAAGTATCGATGCGATTACTTCTAAGGTTCGAAAAAATCCTCCTTTAAAATCGTCTATTTTCACTAAACATTTTGAGAAGGTCACACTTCCGTCGGGAGAAATGCGTGCAAAATGCAAGCATTGCAATGCTTCCTACAAATTCCAAGCTGGTGGCGGCTATGGGTCGTTGAAACGACATGTAGAAACGAAGCACCCGAAGGAATATGGGCTTGGCCACTCTCAAACACAATTATCTAGATTTTCTAGCGATAGTAGTACTGATTCTGGTTTATTTTTATATTCGGATAATAAATTAAGAGAATCATTAACTAAATTTGTTTCCGTAGAATATCTTTCTTTTAGTTTTGGATCTAAATGCACATTTGAAGATTTTTGTAAAGAATCTCTTAATCCTACTGCTAAACGTGTACCTAGGACTACACTTACTCGTACAATTAAATGATTAGTAAAGCAAGAAAAAAAGAATTTAATTGAAGAATTTAGTAAATTAAATAATAAAGTTTCTTTATGTTCTGATATTTGGAGTGATCATTGACAAACTCATTCTTATATGGGTATAACATGCCATTGAATTGATAACTCTTGGATCCTTTAAAAAAGATTATTAGCTTATAGAGTTTTTGATGAATCACATATTGCTCATAACATTGCACAATTATTACACATAGTTTTAGAAGAATATGGATTGACTCATCAAATATTTTCAATATTATTAGATAATGCTAGTTCTAATACCGCTTCAATAGATGAACTAAAATTTATTTATCAACCTATCATTGGTGGTTTATTTTTTCATATTCGTTGTGTATGCCATATTTTAAATTTATGTGTTCATGATGGATTAAAACTTTTACAAAATTATATTCAACCAATTAGAACCGCAATTTCATACTTATGGTCTCATCCATCTATGATGAAACAATGGGGTAGATTTTGTAAAGCTAATGGAATGCGACCAAAAAAATTTCCACGTGATGTTCCAACACGTTGGAATTCAACATATCAATTATTACAAGATTCTTTTCAATATAAAGAGTTATTATGTTTATTTTTTGCACAAAATAGTAATACTAATATATATTTAATTATTTTCACAACAATGGAATATTTGTAGTAGTATTTGTGAAATTTTAAAAGTTTTTAACGAAGCAACTGAACAACTTTCTAGTGTTTATTATCCTACTGCTCATTTAATTTTAGTAATTTTTTGTAGTATAGTATTAATATTTAATGAACATGTAAATGATGAAGCTTTAACTTTATGTATAATAGCTATGAAAACTAAATGAGAAAAATATTTTTATTTAATTTCTGAAATTTATTTAATTGCGTTTGCTTTAGATCCTAGATTTAAATTAAAAGTTTTACAAGAAATGTTAACTTTATATTACGACGCATTAATTCCTATTAAAGATTCTTCCTCTCCGGATCCAGATAATATTGTATATAATATTAAAAATTATTTATATGATTTTTATAATCAATATTATGTTAAATATGGAACACAAACTAATATTTCTATTACCTACTACTACTAATTTAAAAATTACAAAAGCACAACTTTTATTTAAAGAACGGATGAAACGCCCACGAGGATCCTCAAGTTCCACACAGGAACTTGAGAATTATTTTAAGACTTCTTTTAATTTTAATGAAGCAGATAGTGAAGACTTCGACATCTTGAAGTGGTGGTCACAGAAGACTCAAAGCTTTCCTGTTCTCTCCGTGATCACAAAAGAAATTTTAGCTTCTCCAGTGTCAACTATTGCTGTGGAGCAGACGTTCAGTGCCGACGGCAACATATTAGATGAATGACGATCAACTATGTCTCCCGACTCATTGGAATCTCAAGCATTACTTGATGATTGGACCAGAGCCGAAAAGCGAATCCAAGGAATACAACTTTCAGTAGACGAAGTCGAAGAATTCGATACCGAAGGAACAAATACTACGGGTGTAACACCCCAAATTTGTCAATGTAAAATCACGACAATGTATGAAAATGGTTATAATGAAATGATATAAATTTCATGCAATCACATGCTATGAAATGTCATGAATGCGTGAAATATTATATTCATGAAATATTATTATCATGAAATATTAGCATGAAATATTATATTCATGAAATATTATTATCATGAAATATTATCATGAAATAGTATATGCATGAAACATTATCATGAAATATTATATTCATGAAATGTTATTATCATGGAATATTGTCACGGAATATTATATTCATGAAATATTATTATCATGAAATATTATCATGAAATATTAGATTCATGAAATATTATTAATATTATGAAATTTCATGATGGGCTTGGCTTAATGGGCTTTGATATGGGTTAGTGCAAATTGTGATAAAAAGAAGAGCTAGAAAGGAGGAAGCAAGGATTGAACCTTGAACCTCCTAGATGCACTCACCATGTCATAACCAATGAACCAAGCAATATTTCATGTAGGAGTAAGGAATATGCTTGTTAAGTGTGTAAGGGTGAAGAGACATGTCTTTTCATGAGAAAAGTATAAATATGGGAAGTTGGAATAACTTCCTTTTCTTCTCTTCTTCTTTCTCACTTCTCCCAACCGAAACCTCCATCATCTTCTTCTCTTTTTCCATTTTCGAAAACCTCATCCAAGGGTTCTAACCCTAGGGCAATTGCAAGGAGTAAAGCCCAAGTGTCTTTGCCTTCTACCAAGACCAAGGAGTCCTAGAGAAAAATTGGAAGAAAAAGGTTTTCACATACCCTTCAAGTGTAGGGTACCCTACGGTTTAAAGAAGGTTAAATTCCAGCGCTAGGATGTGAGTATCCTCTCGCCTGCAGTGTAATCACTTTCGGTTGATTGTATGTTTTTCTTGTGGTTGTTTTTGAAAATGGGAGTTCCTCCCTTGTGACCATTCGGCCACCACCATGGAAGAGGGTTTGGTTGCTTCTTGATGCATGAGGATATCCCTAGGAACTTAGGGTATGGATGTATGTTGTTCTCCAAATTTTTGAGAGAACAAAAAGTAGGGTTTGGTACCCTACAAGTTTCGGCCACTCTTTATAAGGGGTCCAAGAGAAGGTTTTTGATCATACTTTGATGCATGCTAGTACCCTAGGAATTTTATACTCATATGTGATGTTTCCAAATTTTTGGAAGGACAAAAAGTAGGGTTTGGTACCCTACAAGGTTTCGGCCACCACCAAGCCTTGGGACTTGGTTACTTTTTGTTGCATGAGGAGATCCCTAGGAACTTAGGGTACCTATGTATGATGACTTTCCATCATGTTGTGATAACAAAAATTAGGGTTTAGCCACCATGCAACTTTCGGCCAAGAGGAGAAAGGCTAAGGGTTTTTGGGTTGTTTGCTATCCTATGATGTGTCCATGTTTAGTAGTGTAGGTAAGGTGTTTGAATAAATATTTGTGTGAAGATTGGATGTCAAAAACCTAGCCTACCCTACCCTACACCATTCGGCCAAAGCATGAAACCTTAGGGTTTGTGAAGGTTAAATTATTTTATGTGATATGCTTATGTAAAATGATATGAGATGTATATGCATGTGATATTGAAAGGAAATGTTTGATTGGATTCCTTAGCATGTAACATTTGGCCAAGGCATGAAATATGAGGTTGTGAAGGACAACTTACCCTATGCGATTATGATTGTGTTTAGTAAGATCATATGTGTATATATGTGATGATTGTATAAGATATACCCTAGGAGATATGCTTATGTTTGGGATGATTATATGTGTATGCATGTGGTGTTAAATGGAATGGTTGATTTGGAACCTTAACTGTTAGCATGCTATGATATGTTTATGCATAAGGGTTTAAATGAAATGTCTGATTGAAATCTTAATTGTTAGCATGCTACCACTGCCTATGATATGAGAATAATCTATGTGACCAAATCTTGTCAGATCTAAAGTATGTTAAGTGGTTGAATTATGATGCATGTATGAGCATGTCTTATAGCCCATGGGGCACCCTTATGTTATGCGTGGCTTATGTATGATGAAATGCCTAAGAGATGCTTCCCTGTAAGTCGGGACTAAGAGCACTCTTCATGATAAGATAAGAGGCATGCCATGCTCATGATATGACAATGATGTGATGGGTTATGATGATATGCTTAAAAATGGATACTCTATTGAAACTGGGATCAAGAGCACCCGAATGTGTGGTGTGTCCCTAGGGGATCAAGAGCACCCGAATGTGTGGTGTGTCCCTTAAAGATGTGATTAAGAGTACCTTTAGGCATATATATATATGAGTAATTGCATGATAAATTACTTTACTTTGAAAGTTGTGTACCCGACTCGGAAGGGGGTCGTTAAACAAATCCAATGTGCATGTTAACTGAAGGTCATGGCATTGGTAGGACGGAAGGGTCCTGCTCTAATTAGATTGGTGGCTCGCTACCCCAATTTATTAGGGAACGCGCTTGATGTGGTACTACAACTGGGCCCTAGATGATGATATGCTATTTTAAAGTATTTACCTTTATGGAACTCTTTGAAAAACATGTTATCATTATATGATGATCTTGTTCTGTAAAGCATTTAGAAATGTTTGATATGATACTCATGATTCTATCTTGATATGATCCTGTGCTGTAAAGCACTTGGAAATATGTGATGTGATGCTTATGATGCTTATGATGCTTATAGTTCTGTCTTGATTACTGAGTACATGATATGATGTATTGATATGGTTTTGCGAGTAGGCCCGGATTCTTACTAAGCATGTTTTGCTTACTAGTTCCTGTTCTTTCTCTTATGCTGCAGATAGCGGTAAGAAATACTTGAACTAAAGGAAGAGGCAGAGGGAAAGCTAGAGGATGTGTGTGGTAATGGCTCGGGAAAGGATGAAAGATTCTTATCTACCTTATTCTTGTCGAGAATCTAAACTGCTTCCAATAAAAGATTAAAATTAGATTACTATACTCTGAATGTATGAAGATTATGACTACTCTACTGTTGACTAAGTTAGAGATATGTCATGTTAGATAGTACTATCAATGATGTCTAATTCTTGTAGTATGCATGCTAAGTAAAATGCTAGATACTTACTATTTCCTGTTGTTTATGAATGCTTCTTTTGCATGTGTCTAAGACTAGATAACTCTTGCTATGTTCTTATGTTCTATCTTGTCCAAACCATGTTTAGATCAGTAAATTATGAAGTTAAATGATCTCTTCCTATTAGGTTGTAAATGCATGTAGATATAAAAGAAATGAGAAAACCTTGCTTGGTAAATTAGTCTTTAATAATGCCTGCTTGCTACACTTCTTGTAGTATAATTGATTTCCACTGGTTATACATGCTTAGCATAATGAATGATATGAATGTATGGATCCGTAACCCCACCTTTAGGGTAGATATAAGGGCGGGCGTTACAACGGGAACGGGAGGAAATGGAAGTGATTGAGATAGGATAAAAATGTAAAAAATGTAAAAGGGTAAAAATGTAAAAGAACTACGTGGGCTTTGATTCCTCTACACCCTAAGGGGATATGTAGACAACTTATATAAGTGCAAGCTTTTTTTTAATATTTTTTTTAAACTTTAATTTTTAATTTTTTTAATATAATAATCATGAACCATGGCGAATCGTGAACCGGCGGTTCCGAACCGTGAACCGGCGATTCCGAACCGTGAACCGGTAGTTCCGAATCGTGAACCGGCGGTTCCGAACCGTGAACCGGCGGTTCCGAACCGTGAACCGTAATCGTCTTGGGCGGTTAAGGTTAAGGGTCGACGTCCCACGAACCGTCGAACCAGCGGTTCCGAACCGTCGAACCGTCGGTTCCGAACCGTGGTCGGGTCTAGCTGGAGGGCATCCGGGGAGTGATCCACCGAAGGATCAAGGGATCATCCACCTTACGGACTGCCATGGAGTAAGAGTATCATCTCCGAATCACGTAAATCAGGTTGCGTTAGCATTGTTTTCATTTGCTTTATTAGATTTCCACTTGCGCTTGCTAACGTTATAGGTAGAAAGTCGAACGAACCTATTCACCCCCCTCTAGCTTGCTTGTCACGATCTAACAAGTGATATCAGAGCGAAGGCCCACTCTTGTTGGAATAACCGCCAAAAGAGCACAAGCTAGAGGAGATGATGATGGAAGACAAGTTAGGTGATGATATCAACACTCCGCCTCCATATGATCATGAAGATTTTGACTATTGGAGGACAAAAATGAAGACTTGGTTTGGAATGGATTGGGAGTGCATGGTGATACTAGAAGAACCTTTCGAAATTCCAAGAGATAAGCATGGGAAGAAACTTCGACCTAGAAATTGGACTAAAGAGCAACAAAGTCAATCGAAGGCAAACGAGAAGATAATTTCAATATTACTTAGCATTTTGCCTAATAATGTATTAAGTGGTGTAGGTAAATATGAAAATGCATATGAGCTATGGAACAAGATTGCAATGATTTATGAAAATCCTACACAAGCTCAATTAGTAAAAGAGCCCAAGGAGACAAGCCAAATGGTCCAAGAAGAGGAAAAAGAAAAAGAATTGTCAACATCATCAAGTGAAGTGACACAAGATAGTGAAAGGTCATCCACTTCATCAAGAGAAGAAGAAGAGGTCTCAAATTCAAGGATTGAGGGGGAGGAGAGACCCTCATCAATACCGGAGCAAAAAGAAGCTCCTACCTCCGCCAAAGCAAAGTCAAAGGACCACATCATATGCTTTGGATGCAACAAAAAGGGGCACTATATGTGTTGGTGCAATCTTTGTTAGGTCAGGGTTGACCTAGTTTGACAAAGCTCGGGTGAGCTTGAGGTCGTATGTTTCGATGTTTGATTATGATGTTTGAGTGGTCATGATGTGTGAGTCAAGTGGGTCAAGGTTGACTGGAGGCTTGACTGGGAAAGACCTAGTGGGACTAGGCACACCTAGTGGGACTAGGTGAAGTCCAGGTAGATCGGGGAGATCGTACGCTGGCATGGAAAAAGGCCTATTAGGACTAAGCACACATGGTGGGACCAGGTGAAGTCCAGGTGGATCGGGGAGATCGCATACTGGCAAGGTGGAAGTCTACCGAGAGACTAGACCTAACTCGAGGGTTAGGCGAATCTGGTTGGGAACCAGGTTAAGTCCGAGTTGGGAGCTAGGCAGTAGAAATCCAGGTTGGTCAAAGGGGTTGACCGGACACTTGGTAGGGAACCCTAGACTTGTGAGTACAAGTTGGGTTGGATTCAATCGATTGGGTAATTGATTGGGTGAATCGATCAGTGGATCGATTAGGGCAGTTTGCGCGAGAGGACAGAAGGCGGCTGAATCGATTGGGTAATCGATTCAGCCTTCCCTTAATCGGTTGGGTAATCGATTAAGGGGTTCGGTGATCGATTAGGGTGATCGATCACCAAAGGTTGCGCGAGAGAATAGAGAGGCTCTGAATCGATTGGGTAATCGATTCAGGGCACTCGTAATCGATTGGCTAATCGATTATGATTCGAAAACTAGCTGTTGAATGGCTAAATCCTACGTGGTAATCGATTGGACAATCGATTCAGAAACCCTAGGCGTCGGGTATAAGGTCTTTCACGCAGGTTTGAAGCGCAACTCTTCTTCCTCCTTCCACGCCATTTCAAGAGAAGCTTTGGGGCTTAGTGTTGCTGCACTTCCAAAGTTCTAGAGGCGATCACAAGCTTGAAGATAGCAAGGAAAGCAAAGTGTGAGCTTATTCATTGTAAATCTTGTAAGATTTCATTTGTATTTGCTTTGTTTCTTGTTGTATCTTTGTGAAAGCTTGTAAGAGGTTTCTCCACCTCAAGAAGGAGACTTTCATAGTGTATGAGAGTGTGAGGAGAGTGGATCCTTGGATTATTCACCCGACCGGGGTGGATACCAAGTAAAATCCTAGTGTTAGTGATTGCTTGAAGTCTTCCGCCGTGACAAATCATCTACAAGCGAATCGAAGCTAATCACCCCCCCTCTAGCTCGTCTACCGGTCCCAACAAGTGGTATCAGAGCAAGGTTGCTCTTCATTGGACTCATCGCCAAGAGGGCAGAGCTAGAGGAAGAAGAAGAAGTTGGAAGAAACCCTAATTTCAAGAAGACATCATCAAGAGGTTTCAACTTCACAAATGGAGTTCGGCTATGATACCCGGGCACCTCCACCATTCGACAAGGTAAATTTCAATCTTTGGAAATCAAAGATTGAAAATTACTTCATGATGGAGATAGAGCAATGGTTTGCTCTAATGGAGGGTTTTGAAGCTCCAACAAGCACCAAAGGAAAGCTCCTCAAGAAAAGCAAATGGAATGAGGAGCAAATTAAGAGATGCGAGGCCAACGACAAAGTGACCAAGTTATTGGTCAATCTTTTGCCAAGCACCATCTTGGACAAAATTGGAGAATTCAAAGATGCCAAAGAGCTTTGGAACAAATTGGCAAGGCTTCATGAAGATCCCTCCACTGTACCAAGTCAAGACAAATCCGAAGAGGGAGATTCATCAAATGAAGAGGACTCGGAAGTTGATAGATGCTCAACATCTAAGGAGGAAATTCAAGAAGCATTGGTCGAGGAGGAAAAAGGAGAAGCCTCCACCTCTAGGATTGAGGGGGAGCAAAGGTCATTGACTCCGGGAAAAGAAGAAGTATCTACCTCCGGATCAAGTGAAGAGTCATGCAATACCCCTACAAGCAAAGGTATAGATATTTCAATTTGCAAAAATAAAAGTCATATCATTTGCTTTGAGTGTAGGGAAAAAGGGCACTATAAGAGCAAGTGTTCCAATTTGGTCAAGAAGAAGGTGCAAGTGACACCCAAGACCAAGGACAAGCCAAAGGAGGTCGGCCCCGTGACAAAGAAGGATAAGAAGCACATTGTGTGCTTCTCATGCAAGGAAAAGGGACATTATCGAAATCAATGTCCAAAGGGGAAAGATCCGACTAAGGCTAAAAGGAGAAGCTCAAATCAAGGGGGAGCGTCCAAAGTCAAGACTAAGGTACCATTAGGTAGTGGTACTTATCTTCATCATGATAATATGCATGCTAGGAATAATTATTATCATTTCAATGCTATTTATCATGAAAATAGGAGGTATGAAAAACCTAAGGAAAAATATAGAGCTTTCTATGCTAGGACTACCACTTCTAAGGATAGGAAAAATATTAGATCATTTCATGGTAGACCTATCCAATCCAAGGCCAAGAAGAATAATCACCAAGGCTATACTAGAAAACCAAGCCTTGAGGAGGTAATGATTGAAAATCAAGTTTTGAGGTCAAAACTTGATAAATTAGAAAAATCCCTCAAAAGAATAGAAAATCTATTTAAGGGATCTAAGGATCAAAACCTAGATTTAGGAAATCAAGGACCCTCTAGGAGCAAGAAAGGTTTGGAGTACAAACCTAAAACTAAGGATGATGGTCCATCCTATCATAGAGTTCCATATAGGTATGGAACTCAATCTAGGTCTAGGAGTCAAGTCAAGGTCGCAAGGGAAGCCTGTTAGTGAGAGCCCTAGAGCCAATCATGTGATGGTTGTTGTATGGACTCATTGTATCATATTTCATATATATAAAGGCATTTGATTATGGTTATTATACTTACTTGTATTGGTGCCAAATAACTAAGTGTAATAACGTCCTTGGTAGTAGGTTCATATCTATATTAATCGATTGGTTGAATCGATAGTGAGATGATATAGAGAACACTACTCTTAATTATTCCTAGTCAAGTATTAACATTCAGGGACAATGTTAATGCATAGAGACTAGCATGTAGGTCAACACGATGACTTGATCTCACAAGTCATGGATATGAGATATCAAGTTGACACATGAGTATGCATTGAAGAATGTATACTGAATGACCCACCATGAGAAAGTATCATGGATCGTTATATGAGTGTCATATACTTTCTCATGTGACTATTAGTATGACTATTAGTCCTTAGACCTGAAGTCACCATAGTTCCCTACATAAGGAGTTATGTACTTTGGTTTCGTCAAACGTCACCCGTAACTGGGTGGACTATAAAGGCGATTACTGGGTATGTAACAAATTATGCGGAGGGATGTGAGTGATGTAGATGGGATCTATCCCTCCTATATGACGGGAGAGATATCATAGTCTTGATAGAGTGAGATCACTAAGTGCATGGCCATGCCCAAATAAGGCAATATGAGATATTGAGCTTATTTGATTATAGTGAGTCTACTTGGAGTTCAAGACACATAGATTGATTGGAGGATGACACGGTCTATGCTTCATAGAAGATCAATCTAGATATCGATGATAGAAGGACATTGTCACATATTATGAAAGTCATAATTAGTAGTCACATTGGTGATGTTGGATCTCAACATTCTTGTAACTTGGGTAGCAATGATGTGTTGCTAGATACCGCTCATTGCTTATGTTTCTAAGAGGTTAGAAGCATTGCCAACGTTACAAGAACTTATAGGGTCACACGCAAAGAACAAATAGATGGAGAAAAAATGAAGTCAAGTTTGACTTGGCTAAATATGGAAAGTCCATAAAAGGCAAGTTTGACTTGACCCAAATCCAAATTAAGTTTGACTTGACTTGGTTTCACTTCAAGTTAGACTTGACATGGGAGAAGAAATGGAGTCAAGTTTGACTTGACTAAATATGGAAAGTCCATAAAAGGCAAGTTTGACTTGACCAAAAGGCCACCTCACCTTGACTTGACCAAGTGATGACTTGGCTTGGTATTTGACCAATGATGATGCTCCACATCATCTCCAAAGGTTGTAACCCCCCATTTGAATTTGAATTCAAATTGAAAGGGGGTTATGGCAGGCCACTTAATGGCCATTATGGCCGGCCACTTAATGGCCATTAATGACCATTATGTGGCCGGCCACAATGAGAGAACAAAAAAAGGTTTTGTTCCATTTTTCTCATTGTGTGTCTTCTCTTCTTCCTCCTCTAAGTGTTGGTGCTCTTCTTCTTCTTCTCCTCTTGGACGAACCCTTGAAAGGTGCTAGCACACCTAAAGGGTTTCCTCCATCCACTTTGTTCGCGTGGATACTTCTAGAGGGACGGCACTTGACGTCCTAGAGATCCGACATCCAAAAGGAACGAGCGGGATTAAGCGGGGCACGCACCAAAGGTAAAATGGTTTATCCCTCTTTAGATCTAGGAGTAGATCGAGTTTTGAGCATGAAATGAATACGTGATTTTTGTTTCGGAATTTTTCTTCGCACGAGATCCATGGCTTTGGGTTCTCGGGGTTTCCGCGACGCGAAAAGGCGGTTTTCGCGGCCCGAAAAACCCAACAAAGCCATCCCTAGAGTTGACCAAGACAAGACAAAGGTGACTAAGGCTTCGGAGAAGCCTAAGAAAGTCTTTAGGAAGGTATCAAGGGAAGTCATCCCTAGTGAATACCTAGAACACTCAAGGAGCACCAATAGGTTTTGGGTTCCTAAGAGTGTGTTCACCACGCCCTAGATAGGTCTAGGGAGTGTCAACTCTAATTGGAAGGGTAGTTAACCCAACCTTGATGAAGTTGGCACTTTGGGACATTTTCAAGGAATTACTACCCTTGGAAATGAAGGATTCATTTATTTACTCTAGGAGGAGTAAATTTGTGCCAAACTATACTTTTGAAAGATTAACCTTGATAAAGTTGACACAACTAGGTTAGAATCCAAAGATAGGCCAAGTTGGGAAGTTTTGGCATTATCTTGGAAATTAGGGCAAATTTAGGATTATCAATGGCTTAGCGATAAGTTATTGATACCTAGATAGGAAATCTAGGTACTTTCTTTTTGCTATTATGCCATGTTTTGTATGCCTTATCACATGCCATGATATCATATTTCATCATTCATATTTATTATGAAAATATTACATGTCATGTCATACATGCATCATCTAGTTATAATATTATTTAAATTCTCATATGATGCATGTCATAGTCATAATCATGCATTTAGTCAATTTTATTGAAATTAAGGACATTGACATTAATTGGCATCCTAGGTGGATGATCAAGGTTTATAATGCCTAGGTAGAAATGCATGAACCCTTAGATTAGGGAGAACATGACTTTCACATCTCACTAAGACCATAAAATGACTTGTGTGTGTTTTTGAGACACATTAGAACAAGTGAGATGTTAGGAAGATGAACAAAACTCAAGGTATTGATTTATCTTCATCTTATTGAGTTTTTAGTATCATCAAAACATGAAGTTCAATGAACTCCAATCATTGGGAAAGCTAATGTACAAGTCATGTACATTTAGCCCAAGGAACATGGTTGGATATTATTTTTGAAAAACGTTTTAAAACTATCTTGGAAAACCTTGGTGAAGACTATCTTTTGATAGCAATCATCATTGATGAAATGGATACAAAACAATGAAAAACATTGAAGTATTTTAATGGTTTCTAATTTTGTGTCAATCTTTGAAAAAGAAGGTTATTTTCATAGAAAATTATTTTTCCTTGATAGTATATGTTATAAATAATGTCTACACAAAATTTTGAAATTTTTCGAATTTTATAGAATTATTTAGGGGTTTCTGAAATTTGAATCTAAAATTGTTTTCAGAAATCAGAAACTCCCAATCGATCGGGTGATCGATTGGAACAACAGCCAATCGATTGGTCAATCGATTGGTAGATCCTTTTGCGAGCACAGAAGCTCGCGTAATCGATCCTTTGATCGATTACAGTCAGCCGTAATCGATCTGTTAATCGATTAATGCCTGGCTTAATCGATTGGTTCCCAACACCAATCGATTGGTAAGACTGAAACTGTCTATTTTCAGTCCAATAACCCATTTTTGAGTAACCTACCAATCCCTAGCCCCTTGGAATACTTTTATAAGTATATTTGGGTAAATTTCAATATGAAATCAAAAGGGGAGATGGTTCGGTGAAAACTATAGGGTTAAGAAGAGATTTTGATTCAAGTTTTGAATATCTTAAATCTCATCACCTCAAGTTGAGATTTTCTAAAGGTTTAGAAACTCAAAAATCATTGTTGGTGCAATGATAGAGGTTTAGTGCATGTTTTAAGGGAGAGGTCTTCCTTAAAGGCATGTGTTTAAATTTTCTTTTTGGGAT
This sequence comes from Boesenbergia rotunda, assembly GCA_024364735.1. Lineage (NCBI taxonomy): Eukaryota > Viridiplantae > Streptophyta > Magnoliopsida > Zingiberales > Zingiberaceae > Boesenbergia > Boesenbergia rotunda. Next base: position 75,621 of record JAGFNQ010002295.1, read on the forward strand.
AAGTGAATGAATGGAGATTTGGAATCTTCATGAGTGCTCAAGGTTGAGCATAGGTTCAATGAAAAGTATGGGATTTTCATTGGATTTTAAATGAAAAGACTCTCGGCGAGAGTTTTTGATGTGTGTCAAAGGGGGAGAAGATTAAAGGCTAATAACGATTAGTCTTTCTCAAACATATTGTCAAACATCAAAAAGGGGAAGATTGTTGGTGCAATCTTTGTTAGGTCAGGGTTGACCTAGTTTGACAAAGCTCGGGTGAGCTTGAGGTCGTATGTTTCGATGTTTGATTATGATGTTTGAGTGGTCATGATATGTGAGTCAAGTGGGTCAAGGTTGACTGGAGGCTTGACTGGGAAAGACCTAGTGGGCCTAGGCACACCTAGTGGGACTAGGTGAAGTCCAGGTAGATTGGGGAGATCGTACGCTGGCATGGCAAAAGACCTAGTGGGACTAGGCACACCTAGTGGGACTAGGTGAAGTCCAGGTAGATCGGGGAGATCGTACGCTGGCATGGCAAAAGACCTAGTGGGACTAGGTACACCTAGTGGGACTAGGTGAAGTCCAGGTAGATCGGGGAGATCGTATGCTGGCATGGGAAAAGGCCTAGTGGGACTAGGCACACCTGGTGGGACCAGGTGAAGTCCAGGTGGATCGGGGAGATCGCATACTGGCAAGGTGAAAGTCTACCGAGAGACTAGACCTAACTCGAGGGTTAGGCGAATCTGGTTGGGAACCAGGTTAAGTCCGAGTTGGGAGCTAGGCAGTAGAAATCCAGGTTGGTCAAAGGGGTTGACCGGACACTTGGTAGGGAACCCTAGACTTGTGAGTACAAGTTGGGTTGGATTCAATCGATTGGGTAATTGATTGGGTGAATCGATCAGTGGATCGATTAGGGCAGTTTGCGCGAGAGGACAGAAGGCGGCTGAATCGATTGGGTAATCGATTCAGCCTTCCCTTAATCGGTTGGGTAATCGATTAAGGGGTTCGGTGATCGATTAGGGTGATCGATCACCAAAGGTTGCGCGAGAGAATAGAGAGGCTCTGAATCAATTGGGTAATCGATTCAGGGCACTCGTAATCGATTGGCTAATCGATTATGGTTCGAAAACTAGCCGTTGAATGGCTAAATCCTACGTGGTAATCGATTGGACAATCGATTCAGAAACCCTAGGCGTCGGGTATAAGGTCTTTCACGTAGGTTTGAAGCGCAACTCTTCTTCCTCCTTCCACGCCATTTCAAGAGAAGCTTTGGGGCTTAGTGTTGCTGCACTTCCAAAGTTCTAGAGGCGATCACAAGCTTGAAGATAGCAAGGAAAGCAAAGTGTGAGCTTATTCATTGTAAATCTTGTAAGATTTCATTTGTATTTGCTTTGTTTCTTGTTGTATCTTTGTGAAAGCTTGTAAGAGGTTTCTCCACCTCAAGAAGGAGACTTTCATAGTGTATGAGAGTGTGAGGAGAGTGGATCCTTGGATTAGTGACCCGACCGGGGTGGATACCAAGTAAAATCCTAGTGTTAGCGATTGCTTGAAGTCTTCCGCCGCGACAAATCATCTACAAGCGAATCGAAGCTAATCACCCCCCTCTAGCTCGTCTACCGGTCCCAACAATATGGACAAGTGTCCACTAGGTAAAAAGGAGGTGAACCCTAAACCCAATCAATTCATTTTAAATCTAACATGGGTTGAAGGGAAAAGAAGGAGAAAAAGCACATTAGGTGCTTCACTTGTAGAGAGCTAGGGCATTATCACACCAAGTGTCCAAGAAAGGGAGAGCTCAAGAAAATGGAGTACTTGAGAAAATGGAAAAAGAATGAGAAGAAGAGAAGCTCACAACAAGGGGGAGCTACAAGGGTAAGGGAGGTAATCCTTAACTTTAAATTGAAATGCAATTCAAATTTGTATGTTAAAAATAGTGTCAATTATTTTTCCATGTATAACTTAGGATTTAAATATCATGATAGGAGTATGGTTAGTATTGTAGATAAAAAACCTAGAAAATCCATGCATCATGATAAACCCAAGATCTTTGTACCTCAGGATAATGACATTAATCCCAAGAAGGGGAGACATATGCCTAGGACAGAGGGTAGGTCTAGGAATGTCCAAAGTGGACATGTGGATTCTAGGGTTAGAAGCCTAGAAAGGGAAAATCAAGCTTTAAGGGCAAAACTTGATAAATTGGAGAATACCCTATATAGATTTGCTATTGGATCAAAGGGTTTAAGGATGATGTTGGGTAGTCAAGAACCCAACCATGATAGATTGGGTCTAGGATACCGATCTAAGGTCTCCAATGCCAATGGAAAGAAATATGCTTGGGTAGCATATAATTATGGCAAGGAGGGAAAGTCCAAAAATGACAAGGGGGTGTCATTTAAAAGAAAAAAGAAGGACTTAACCAAAGACAAGGTGTTTAAGATTAAGAAGATTAAGTTTGTGAGCCAAGAGTCACCGGGGGTACACCGGTGTGGTCTAGTGTTTGTTGAGTCACCTAGGGAGGTGGCTAGGGCTAAGAGTTCATGGGGGAGCTCTAGGAGTCTTTGGGATCCATGGTAAATGGATCTCGGGAGATGTTTCTCTTGGAGGTCTAGGTGGACCATGGAGTGTGCCAAAAGAGTTGGAGAGGGACTTGAGTCTCAATTCTTGGGTTTTGGTACGTTGGATTTGAGTTTCATGCATGAAAATATGACATTGGTGTCAAAGCATGAAAGTTGGTTTTTGATGTATAAATGTCATATAAATCAATGCTAAGGATGCATTGTGGATTGGTATGGGCAAAGACATCAAGAGAAAACCAAAACTAGAACTATAGATCAAGGTTTAATTGAAATAATTAGGTAGTTTTAGATTTTATGTCAATCTTAGGAATGGTGATAGATACATTTTTGGATGTATTTTTCCCAAGTAGGTATTGGTACCACAAATCTCTCCACAAAATTTGAGAATTTTTGGAGACTTATGGATTTTCTGGTGCATTTCAGAATTTGGGTTCAGAAGGTTGAAAATTGGTTTTCAGTGTGCTAGTCGACTGGTAACTGTCCCAGTCGACTTGTAAAGGCTGAAAAATGGGTTTTAGCTATTAAAAGGTGTCCAAATGAGGTGAAACAAGTGTGGAACCTTATGCGAGGGGGGGGGGGTTAGTACACTGTGTTTATAATCATTCAGGGGTTAAAAAATCCAATAAGGGGGAAATTATTCGAAGATTTTGATGTATGGAAAAGAGGGAGAAGTGTTGGGTTTATATGGGAAACCAAACACGCCTTTGCGAGAAACCCTAGGTTTAGGGGGAGCATGGTTGCTCCATTCTTGGCGTAAGGGGAACCTTGAAAAGGTTCTTAAAAAGCCTTTGTAAGTCCAATGTAGGAGAGCCTTAGGAAGGTTTTTAAAAAGCTTGTCTTGGTAAAAAGTCCTAACTTGGGGAGGTTAGGTGTGGGGATGCCTTGGTATAGGATCTATACATGTTTGCATTGTATATGCATTGGCGATGTAAGTCCAAGGTGGAGCCTTGACAACGTAAGTTCAAATGGTTGTTAGCATTGTGTTTCACTATTTATTTTCCCTAACTTAAACGTATTGCCAAACATCAAAAAGGGGAAGATTGTTGGGGCAATCTATGGTCTGCAGTGACCATGTGTTTTGATGTTTGGGCAAAGGGTTTAAGTTAGGTTTACCCTTGTGTTTTAATATGTGTATGTGAGTGTGCAGGTTTGCAGGTTACACATATTGACTTAGCTGGACGGCTTCAGGTATGGTGAAGGGTGTCATGGAGGCAAGCCGTGGGCTTGTATGCACCCGAGGGACCATGGATAGCAGGGATAATGAGCCGAGGGATGCGGATTTTTGAGGCGTACGTGAAGGATGGCATGGAGGCAAGTTGGAGGCTTGTGTGCGCATCTGAGGGACAAGGGCCAAAGACGAAGAGGGCGCGAAGGCAATAGTCGAGGCTGCTAGTGAATAGTCAGTTGAGTCATGAGGGTACGAGTGCTGAGGGAATGCACTCGGGGAAATCCTAGGGGTCGAGTGCGGAGAGAAATATACTCGGGAAGGGAAAAACCTAGGTAGCAGTCAACTGGGGTTCTGGCAGTGGACTGGTAAACCCCATAGAAAGATCAGTTGACTGCTGTGGGGGCAGTCGACTGGTAGCGGCTGAGAATTCGAATGTTGGGCTTGCAATGATCGAATTTGAGTGAGGGCAGCAGTCGACTGGTGGCGGCTGGATTCAGCCTTGAGTTCTATTTAAGATAACTCGGTTTGGGCTGGGAGCTCTTGATGAAATGAGCTTGGTTAGAACTCATTAGTAGTCTTTAGGGCTCAGAAGTGTGTCCGAGTTTGTGGTGAGATTTCTCCACCCTCAAGGAGCTACACGAACTAGCCGGAGGGCATCCGGGGAGTAATCCATCGAAGGATCAAGGGATCGTCCACCCTACGGACTGCCGTGGAGTAGGAGCATCATCTCCGAACCATGTAAATCAGGTTGTGTTAGCATTATTTTCATTTGTTTTATTAGATTTCCGCTTGCGCTTGCTAACGTTGTAGGTAGAAAGTCGAACGAAGCTATTCACCCCCCTCTAGGTTACTTGTCATGATCTAACAATCAGCACCAGCATCGGTCGCTCGTGACCTTCGGGAGACCACATTGCTCTTGGGAGTCCACCTCACTCGGTGATAGGATCAATCACTTTGACCATTAGGCTATAAATAACCCCTAGAGCTAGGATCAAAAGACAACTGATATTCAATTTCCTAAGCTTTTAGGAGCTTTTCAAAGATTGTAAGAAGTTTCTTCGCCTAGAATGAAGTAGTATTTTAGTAGAACTTTCAATTACCTTGGATTATCTACCACCGTGATTACAACCAAGTAAAAATTTGTTAGCCTCTTTTCTTGTAGTTGTTGATGTTGATCAATTTAATTGTTTAACTTATCTGTTACCTTTGTTGAGTTCAAAAGCAAAAGATCAAGTTTTGATTTGCCATCCTACCGGCTATCCACCCCTCCCCTCTAGCTGTCCTTCCGACACCTACAGCTCGAAAATTTAGTACCTTTGCCAATACATTAGGCAGTATGCATGCATATTCCTTCGGCCAGACACTGGGTTGCTAATATTATAGACACTCGAGAGTCTGTTGTTCTGCTAAAAAATCTCAAGTATTATAAAATATTTTATGTTTTTAACTACCTTAATTATTTAAAATTATTTGTTTGTATCTTTACGATAGATTTGAAAATTCTATATGGTTATTCATGATATTAAAATAGAATACTGAATAACCATTGGGGAATGACTTTAATGACATATATAAACACTTTAGCACCCACAAAAGAGCTCTGGTGGATCGAGGTTAAGGTATATACCCTTCAATTTATATATGAAATTAATGTTAATATATGATCAATTATAGTTTTCAATTCTAGCGGATATTCAATTGGGACCCGAGTGAAGAGGTGGAAATAAAATGATTTTTTAAGAAAAAATGTGGCTATTATATCCGACATGTACTTAATCATGCAAAAAAACTATGAAAAAAAGGCCACCTTGCATCATCAATGAAACTTGGACTAGGATATCCTATTTTTAGCAATCCAGAGCATACAAAAGTGCTAACAAAATATGTTAAATCAAACTTATAATTCTAGAGACTCGTATGTAACATATGCAAGAGGCTCTATTAATATCACTAAGCATACACGTAGATTGATATTTTTTAACTCTCCCATTAATTTTTTAATTTATTTCAAACTATTTCATTATTTCAACAATGTTTTTTAGACCAAGAAAATAGAGGAGTCATTATTCATAGACATTTTCACCTGCACATTTTAGAAATGATAAGACTTAGAGTAGGGATAGAGCTAAAGCAATTAAGATTTGGATCCTAACAATTGTTATCAGAGCTAGGTTGCATTTTACTAAACTAACCGCCAGAAGAAGCACGAGCCAGAGCCATGATCCAGATCAAACTATGTGGGTGGAACCTTAAACCAAATAGGAGAGTTCCTAAGTAGGTCAAGAGTGACTTGATACTCGAGAGGAGACCCTAAATAGACCAAGAGTGACCCAATGCTCGAGGGGAGGCCCGAACCTTGAAAATAATGGTGGTCCTTCGTTTGAGGAGAGATTTTTGGGTTATAATGGTTTCAAACAAAGTCTCATATTGAAACATATGGAAAGGATCATGAACTTATAAAAGATAGATATCTTCATTTGTATGAGACCTTTTAGGTAGAGTCCAAGAGTTAAACAATGAGAGCTTAGACATAAAGTTGACAATATCATATTATTTTAGAGATATCTAAATTCCTTTTGTCACACTCCGAGGAGTCACTCGTCCGATAAAAATCAGACAACACCTCTCCTGTACAACGGACAATCCAAAACAAAATATACGGGGCCTACATAGTCAACAGATACCTCAATCAACACAGTTGGAATAAGGAAAGTAAAAGAGATAATACAACACAAATATACCAAAACTAAGCTGACTGTGGATCAACCTAACTTGCAACAAAGCAACTAATACATAAGACTCTCGGGGCACACATAAAAAAATATAAAATACCAATACATGTCCATAGAAATGGATAAAAATACCAAAACACACATACGTAATACAAATACCATAGTGAAGTCAACTCGAAGGGTAGAGAGACTGGCTGCCAGGATCTCTTCGGGTGACTCCAGGTATCTCAGCTTGAAAAATAAAAAATATAGCAAATGGTAGTGAGTCCAGGGGTACTCCACGGGTATACATACAGATAGATATGCATGGCTGTAAAAAAGTTATACAAAAATAGTATAGAATTAAACAACTACAGTCTTATAGGAATAATCAGAATACATGACGAGGAAACTACATGTAAGTACATACCAATGTGAAACCCGCCTGCGGGGTATGAAGGTCGTAAACTCCCGAACCTGAAAGGCCATCATACTATATGTAAATAAAATATCTCTTGTATGTGCATGTCATTCAAATGCAACAATCATAGCTCAAACAAATGTAGCAAATACAAACAAATACAATCCATACAATCATGCACATGATACAATGACATAGTCACCCCTAACGCCAGTCAACCACCATCACCAGTCATGGGTGAGGTCGAGTGGGTAGGGTTATGACAACTGTATGCACTTTGTCGTCAATGCTCTTGAGTGATAGAGTATACAGGATGCTGGCGGAGGATACACCTATCCTATCCCAAATCATATGGGGGAGCACCGCTTTCATCTCCTCGTATCACGGGAAAATGAGCGATCCCTGTCTACTCACTACAAGAATTTTTGGATTCAACAACACCCAATAGACAACGGCTTTTAAAAAAATCATTGTCTTTTTTTATTTAACAATGGTTTTTTCGAAAACCATTGATGTTGAAAAATTTTTTGCAGAAAAAGACAACGGTTGTTAAAAAACCGTTGTCTTATGTATGCCAAAGACAACGATTTTCTAAAAACTGATGTCTATTTGGTTGGTTACGACAACGGGTTTTAAATAACCGTTGTCTATTTGTGTTGCTTACGTGGTAATACACAACAGCGAGCGAGCGCAAAAACGAAAACGCCCGCCTCGCCTTAATTTATTCTCTTCATTCGCCGCAGCAAGTGACAACATCGAACCCTAAGATACCTCGCCAGTTGCCAAAAAGAAAATGGCGAGGGTTTCGAGGGCGAGGTTACTTTTTAAAAGATGCTTCACAGGGGATCGTCGCTGACATGCTGCAACTACAGTCCATGGCGGCAACACGCGATGAAAACATCTATTAGTGATGAAAACATTAGTGATGACCTACTGTAGCTGCAATCCATGGGGATCGTCTGATTGTGGATCGCCTATCTATAAAAGCTCTTCATGCTTTCCTCATAAGCCTTCACCGAAACCCTAGGAAGGAGGCGCGCCAAAGCCAGGAGGCCAGAGGGCAGAAGACATGGCTGTCAGGTTCGGCTCTCCGACCTCAAGTTCATTTTTTTTCATTTAGGGGGATTTCATCTGCCTTATTTGATTGCTTACTCTTTTACCGATCTGCAGGAAGAACAAACGCATTTCCAAAGGCAAGAAAGGAGGCAAGAAAAAAATGTATGTTTAGATCAGTAGCTTATCTCCTTGTTCAGTTTTGACGGATTTTGCTTCCGATTTAGTGACACGTGATGTGTTTTGTGGTTTAACTTTTGCAGGGTGGATCCCTTTACGAAGAAGGATTGGTACGACATCAAGGCTCCATCGGTCTTCTCCGTCAGAAATGCCGGGAAGATGCTTGTGTCAAGGACACAAGGAACTAAGGTCTGTTTGTTGCCTGGGTAGTTGTTTGAATACTTCTTCCAATTGGACCAGCTTCTATCCTGGTTTCGCTCTTGTTGCCATCTAAATATTCATTGGCTTTTATCTTTTTAATTATTTGCTACGCTGACTAAAACATGGTGTTGAATTTCTTCTTGTTTTCTTCAGAAAGAATGCCTCATGTTTAACGTTTTGTTCAAAGGTTAAACTTAGAAAATCATGTTGTAGAAAAAGAAAGTTCTAGTGATATAGACGGTCATGTTTGCTTGTTCATTTCCTAGCTGAAGATGAGCATTTTAATAGTTTTAGCATCTATTGGACCATTGTGAGAATGACTCAATTCTTTTAGTCATAGCAATATTTAACCTTACCATTATGGCCCAGATTATAGAAATTTAACATTCTAATTATAATGGTACTTATTTTAACCTATAACAAAACCAATTCTGCAAGTGTTTGAAACATATAAAATGTTCTTTTTTGCTTGGTGTAAATCTCTGCTTTTTGTTCATTATTCCAAGCAAGAATTTGGATTGCATATCTCCAGACGTGGTAGTCAGCTCTGTTTTGTTTCACTCCTATTCTCTCTTCTAGCCTATATCCAAATTATCCACATTATATTATACAACTCAGTGAACTAGAAGCATGGAAAGTTTAGTCAGCTTTGTTTTGTTTGCCTTTCCTGCTATTCTATCTTTTAGTTTCTAGCAAAAATAGCTGAATTGTATTATAGAGGGGAAAATGAACTAGAAAATATGGAGATGGATATAAAGGAAGAGGAAGAAACATCTATTAGTGCTGATGGCTTAAATCTTTCTCCTTCCCATGACATATTCCTTGATAAATATTGATGTTCCATTCTAGTTTTAATGCTTCATTTTTGTACTGGATCATGGTTGCAATGTTTTTTGAACACAACCATGTTTATTTGAATTGATTCTTACAAGTTTGTTGTATTACCTAGTGTATAATGGATTGTTTAACTTTACTACAACTAAAATAACAGCTTAGTTTAACCTGAATGAATCTTAGAAGAAAGAAAGTGGGAGCGTATAACATGTTTTAAACTTGATGAAATGGTGAACATATACCAAATTGTGATTGATACACCAGATCTATAATAAAGAGAAAAAGTGGAAAATGGGAAAACTATTAGCCATGCCATATTATCTAGGGGCTTAGTTCCATGCATGCTTTGGGGCAGGGTGGGGCTTTGACTCATAAACATGTACGAAAACACTAATGTCATGTAACACAAAATGACTAGTATACCTCTTTGGTGTGGCAAATTAAAGTTTTGTGGCAGATCTATAATATGGGATTTGAGGTATGAAATGTCTCCTTTTGTTTATTTTGTCACTTACCCATTCATCTAGATGACTTCTATTGCATCATTTGCAAATGCAATTTACTCTTGATAAGATCATGGAACTTTTGTATAAGAGGCGACTAGACTAATTCCTCTTATACTCTGATGTTCACGTAGAAAGGTAGAACATAATAGCCTGTAGGTAAGTTAAAAATATGGAGCTGTAGGCTATCAGGATGTTACTTTCTAGTCAATTGTTTGCAGGCTCTTTGATCAAGTGTTATATTATACTTAATATGTATACTGATAACCAAGCTTCATTTCTCATTTATTTGTATCTCTTGTTGATGCTTTAGAACTGCAACTTGTCAACGAGAATATGAAAGTCGTGCAGCTGTTAATACAGTTGTTCTACACCCAAATCAAGTATTTTTTTATACTATTCTGCACATATTTATGATGGCAATAGAAAAGTCTTTTTTTTCTGAAAATGTAATTTTTTTTCTATAGCACCATTGTTAATCACCTGTATTTTATTGTACTAGATGGGGACTGTTACTCATTAATCTACTTATATTGTAATCTTATTTTTGTTACCCATAATTGCTTGTATGCAACTTTGTTTCTAATGTTCAGGGAAGAAAGCTTGCTAAACAAAGTCAGAGGATTAATCCACACCCTTATCATATTCAAATATAAGCTTGCTAAACAAAGCTTGTATTTTGTGGTTTCTTCTACTTAAAATATGATTTTTATTATACTTTTCTTTTTGTTCTTTGAAATTAGGCCATATGATTCTCCTATCTTTGGATCCCTTGTTTTCATTAGCTTCAAATGTCAATAGGAATCCCTTGGTGCCTATGGTTGATGGACTTGCTTATTTAATCTATCATGTCTGCATGCTTACCAGCATTTTCTTCAGCATCCTGATCATAATATCGTCTTGGGAGACCCAACTATTTGTGATCAGCTACCTCTATTCCTCACACTTAAATCGATTCAACTATAGAACCTTTATTATTCTTTAATATTTATCTTGACTAGTGCATTTATTTAATCATCCTTGTCTAATATTCTTGTTACGAGATTAGAACGGAAAAACGGCAACAAGAACAATAGAGAACACACCAGATTTACATGGAAAACTCTTGATGGAAAAAACCACGGGCAGAGGAGGAAAAATCAATATGAACGGTGGAATCCAAAGTCGGCAACTCTCATACCATAATAAAGTAAAGAGAAGTAGAGAGAAAAGGGAGGTAGAGAAAAGAAAGAAGAGATAACCAAATACTTTTTTGATTGATTGATTCAACTTATCTATGAAATACATAATTTATAGGGACCTTAGAATACTTAGTCAAATAAAAAATTAATAACGAAACTGTTAATTAACAGATTTATAAAGAATTTGTTAATTAACATATTAATAAGAAAATATCTAATAAATATTAACGGATTAAACAGAATTTGGGTCACCAAATTCTAACAATCTCCACCTTGACGCGAATTTCACAAATCTTCAAAAGAACATTCTCCACCTTTTCCACAAAAGCCCCACAGGCAAATCTTAGCATCTAGCATCAACCAAGACTGTAGTAATCTGTAAGTCTTCGCTAAGCTCACTGAAGAGTCCTTTCAGCCAAATAGCTTCCTTACAAGCTTTCCGTAAGTGATCTTCTTTTATCCATATCACCTTGTGACGGCAACATCACCTATTACTGTGGATCCCTGCAGAACATATAAACTGGTGGTTCTCCTTAGTCCCTTCATCACAACAAGAGGCCCTTTACTGATTTTCACAGCTCCACCTTCACCAGTGTACTTGTACCCTTTAGAATCAAGAACACTCAAAAAGATCATATTTCTCTTCAAATCAGGAGCGTGCCTCACATTACCAAGTGTCCGAATGACACCTTCAAACATCTTAATTTTGACCGTACCAATATCAGCAATTCTGCAAGATGTATTATTGCCCATCAAAACGACACCACTCGAAACCATTTCATATGTTGAAAATCAGTCCCGATTGGGACACATATGAAATGTACAACCAGAATTAAGAATCCATTCCTCACTCTGCTTCAAATCAGCATCAGAGGCAACGAGAAGTTCACCATCACTGTAATTTTCGGCAACATCAGCCTCACCAAACTTCTCTGGTTATTTTTCCCTCAAATTTTTACCTGCCCTTTTATTCTTATTCTGCAGCTTGTAACATTCTGATTTGATGTGACCCTTCTTCTTGCAATAATTACAAATCTTATCGCTATTTTTGGATTTCAATCTGCCCCTGATATTACCATCAGAGTCTTCCTCCTGAGTCCTTCCTCGAATAATAAGACCCTCACCTTGAGCCTCAGATCCTTCGACAAGCTGTTTCATTTTCTCTTTTGAAAATAATGAATCATAAACCTCATTTAAAGTAAGAGTATCACGACTATATAAAATATTATCTCTAAAAGTCGTATATGACGAGGGTAAAAAACACATTAAGATCAATGCTAAATCATCATCATCATATTTGATCTCCAAAGCCTCTAGGTCAGAGACGATTTCCTTAAACACGATCAAGTGATCTCTTAATGACATACCTTCTGCCATGCGATGAGAATACAAATGTTGTTTCAGACCCAGTTTGCTCGTAAGACTTTTTCTCATGCACAACTGCTCCAGTTTTAGCCATAGTGTAGCACCGGATTTCTCCTTCAAAACATCCTGTAAAATCTTATTCGATAGGTGAAGGTAGATCTGAGATAGAGCTTTTCGATCCTTACGTTCCTTTTCCTCCTTTGTCCATGTCGAGGGCATGTTGTCTATCCCGAACAGTGCGTCGTCCAAGTCCAGATGCGCTAGCACCGCTCGCATCTTAACATGCCACAGCGTAAACCTGGTGTTGCGATCCAAAAGCGGAATATCATACTTCATGCTAGCCATCGTCATTAATCCCGGTTGAAATCCTCAAAACCAACCTTGCTCAGATACCACTTGTTACGAGATTAGAACGGAAAAACGACAACAAGAACAATAGAGAACACACCAGATTTACGTGGAAGACCCTTGATGGAAAAAACCACGGGCAGAGGAGGAAAAATCAATATGAACGGTGGAATCCAAAGTCGGCAACTCTCATACCATAATAAAGTAAAGAGAAGTAGAGAGAAAAGGGAGGTAGAGAAAAGAAAGAAGAGATAACTAAATACTTTTTTGATTGATTGATTCAACTTGTCTATGAGATACACAATTTATAGGGACCTTAGAATACTTAGTCAAATAAAAAATTAATAACGAAACTGTTAATTAACAGATTTATAAAGAATCTGTTAATTAACATATTAATAAGAAAATATATAATAAATATTAACGGATTAAACAGAATTCGAGTCACCAAATTCTAATAATTCTAACTGTAACTTCCATATCTAAGTGATTTTTAGAGAAAGCATTTTCATATCTGCGTGCTATAATTTAAACATTCATTTACTAGTCGTCGTTTCTCTTCTCTCTCTTTGATTGGCCATTTGAATCTGGCTATTCTGTTCATCTCATATGTTCCCTTAAATGTAGGATAACATTGGTTGTCAGTTTAACTGTGTTATTCAACCATGTATAAGACAGAAAGTTGATGCTCTCATGATTTAAATCTTTCAAGTTCAAAAGTAGACTCTGAGTTCCATGAAAAGAAAAAGGAATTGTTCCCCAAGTGGTGATAACAATGTGATCCATTGTTACTTTTAGTCTTTTACACGTGATAAGACAGCTTATAGCAATGAGTTACATGAAACCATTAACACTGAAAAGATACAACGAAGCACTGTGAGGTGTTTTTTTTGAAATAAAAAACATGTTAGTTGATTACATCTCAAAGAACTCTATTGTTCCTATCTTTTTGTAATTTAATCTTTATTAAGCCACGCCACTCCTCAATTGCAAAAGATTGATTACATCTCAAAGAACTCTATTGTTCCTATCTTTTTTGTAGTTTAATCTTTATTAAGCCACTCCTCAATTGCAGAAGATTGATATTCCTTCAGGTAATGTTGTGCATAGCAATGACAACACATGTGATACACCAAGTGCCTTTGCACTAGCATTGCAAGAGAAGGTACATTGCATCTCGAATATTAAACTTTTACATTGTGCTCTTCGGTATCCATTTATCGGTTTCCAACACTTTTATACTGAGATACAAATTTTGAAAGAATGACATATTTTAAATGTTAATTTATGAAACTTATTCCATATTCCACTTCTAGGTTGAAGCACTGCTGCTTTTATCATAGCAAGAAGAGAGACATATGTTGGAGAGGGATCTTAACAAAGCTCTGCAAAAGAATCTAGAGGAACTTCAATAAAATTTGTCTCAAGTGAGTTTCTCTTTAAGGCCTTCTCCAGCTTGTATACTTCAAGTTTGATGGATATAAAACCATATCCAACATATAAAGTGTAATCATAGGGACATGATTTGGTGGATCGCAAAAGCTTTTATTAACAAAGGTACAAGCTTTGGTCTGAGTATGTGACTGACTTAATATTCCCTAGTTCTTAAAATAATTTTCAATTTGGTATCGACACAACAAATAGAAACTAAACAATTTTGTTAATTTTCTTTCAACCTCCACATGTTTGTTTGACAGAGTTTTGAGTATTGGGTTGAAGTTAACAAAGGTACAAGCTGCGAGTTTGATTAATTCAGAAGGAAGTATAGTCTCTCATCCAACAATTGTCAAAACTTTAATTGTACTTGCTGTTGGGAATCATCAACCATGCACATGTTACTGAATAGACTTCTGCTCAACTACCCTTTGGTTTTTCCTGAATATGAAATAAACTATAAACTCCTTCTCAGGGAAACAAAGCTTTCATTAGTCTTTCTTTAGCTATGCATAAGCATAATTTTTGCATCCATTTTTTTGTGTGTTAATCTATTCCTCTTGTTTATTCATTATTCTGCATCATCGCCAGGTGATGGAGAAAGGAGGGTCAGCTTCATGGAGAGGACGGTGAAGAAAAGTAGGACAGGTATAAAGTGTTTGGAAACTTTGGATAAATAGAGCTGACTTTTAAAGTTCCTTTCTCAGATTTTTTTTTCTCTCTTGGTTTTCAGAGCGATTGTATAAGAACTCAGATCGAGTTCGGCAAGGAAGATTTGATGGCGACGCTGCTCAAGTTACAGATATGCAAGATTACAAGTAATCTATCTGTTTTGGCCTTTTTTGGGGGAACTTCAATGTGACTAGTGATTATAAATTTGGTTGTAGGATTTTTGTATCGACATGGAATGTAGGTGGAAAGTCCCCAACAAAAAAATTGAATCTTGAGGAATGGATCCATATATGATGTATGATATTTGATGATATTTTGATGTATATATGATAGTTTGAAGTATGTTTGCTCAATATTGTTTAATTATTTAAATAATTTATTTTTTAAATGGTATTTGTTGTAAATTTTTGGCTGCCTCAATCAAAAGATAATGATTTTTATTTGTTGTCAAACTATTGTTTAAATCACACACAAACAACGGTTTAATACTATTATTAACCTGTTGTCGATCACATTAAAAGACAACGGTGAAAACCCATTGCTATACTGTTGTTATTGACTATAAACGACAACGATTTGTAACTGTTGATGTTGAGCACCCCTTTTTACAACATGACATTTAACAACAGTATTTTTAGCCTACGACAACGGTGAACGCCCGTGGTTAATAAGCATTTTTCTACTAGTGGCTACCATATTGTGGATACTATTACCCATGAGTGGTCGAGTAAAGCCTTGACAGGGCAACTGCACACACCTTCCTAATAATACCACTATCTCATGAGTGGTAGTGTGTGCAGATCCTGATATAACTGATGATCTATTTCAACCACAAGGGAGCCAAGGGTTGTTAGGTATGCAATAATGCAACGATGGTGCAGACACTAACACATGCAACACTCATCAATTTAACCTCAATATGACATGCACAAGTCTGAAAACATGAATCATGAGCTA
This sequence comes from Boesenbergia rotunda, assembly GCA_024364735.1. Taxonomy (NCBI): domain Eukaryota; kingdom Viridiplantae; phylum Streptophyta; class Magnoliopsida; order Zingiberales; family Zingiberaceae; genus Boesenbergia; species Boesenbergia rotunda. Next base: position 91,207 of record JAGFNQ010002295.1, read on the forward strand.
CAAATAAGCTAATAGGTATATATGCATTAATGTATGGTATCAACCAATGACAGGTATCATATGACATATAAATACCCTAAGCAAACATGCACACGTGTGTACTCTAATAGAATAAGAGTATCAAGCATTGAGACTGTGTTAAAAATAAACTTTGAGTATCTCAAAAGTCAAGCAACAAGTATCAAGTAGGAAAACAAAAGACAAATAAAGGTATATCCTACTACTATCTATAATAAACCATGCATAGAAATAATAACAGTATCTACAAAGATAAAGTCAAAGGTATCAGCCTCTAAAGTAGGTGCTTGTAAGTGCAGAGAACCTACCGTCCAATATTCGCAACAAATTAGTGTCCTGTATCAAAGAACATATTTAATTTGTTATTTACACAAATAGTAAGTAGATTATCAAATCCCTAAATCGTATCTATGGTTATCCCAATTACCGTAATCAATAGTAATCCTAATTTTCGTAATCACCTAGTTAATTTAAATTAAATTATTAGCACCCAAGTAACCGAATCCCTCTTAGGTTTAGCTTAAGCCTAACCCAATAAGGTCACCTCGAGTAAACTTAAAATTCAAACTAACACATGTTCACACAAGAACAGAAACCATTCCAACAGCTAAACCAAAACCCAAGAACAAAACCTATAGCTGAAAACAATGAAATCTCAAGAATTACACCAATCCAAAACAAACCATTACAATGACTAGGCACGACAACCCACAGATTCAACACCCAACTAACTCGCAACCAAGTCATACAATTGTTGGAGGAAATAATCCTTTTTGGAGAGTTAACAAAAAATAAATTAAAATTTCAACTTAGCTGTGGAGTGGCTCGAGCTGTTTTTATGCAGAATGCAGTCTCCCGGACAGGAATTCCCGATCTGGAGTCTCCTGAGCAAGTTTCCCAAACCGGTCTTGAAGAGTTGCTGAGGTCTGCGTAATGCAGTTTCATTGAAATAGATTTGTCCTCCTCCGATGGTGCTTCTGCCTCTCAGGATACAACAACGAGACCCGGGCACAATGAAGCACTCGTTGCTCGTGGCGAACTGAAGAAGTACCCGAACACTATCAAGGGAACGCGTGGGTGTATAGGGGGATTCATTCGCTTGGATAAATTTTGCCCCGACTGGTCGGGCATTCGACGTGCGCAGGTCATGAACGCACACGAGCCTTCTTGGTTCAGTATGAATTCGGGCCCTGGATTTGTACCTTTTGCGCACCCACACGTGAGAAAGAGCCTTTCCCCATGCATTTGTTCACAACTAACAGCTTGTGAAATAATATAAACCAACAATTATGCCTTGAGACTCTCAATGTGGGACTAAAGTCCCATTCACAATGGAGCATCTTTATTCTTCACCTCCCTTTCCATTCACTTGAAACTCCTAATGTGGGACTAAAGTCTTATTCACAATAGAGCTTCTTTCCTCACCACCTCCCTTTCCATTCACACTATATCCAACAACAACATCATGAGCTAAGCAAGATGAACCTCATGGCATAGAACACCAAAAATAGAACAAAATTCCTAAGGCCAACAGCTTTGATCAAAGTATCAAGAACATGATTTCCAACCGCAAAACTAGGATCACTTCCCTAAATAACTACATGATAGCAACTAAAACAGGACAAGAGTAGGGAAATTCGTTGGGAAAACTCATGGCACAAGAGAAGTAGAACACAACCCAATCAATGGAAACCATCTACTCCCTTAGCTCATGGCAAGCTTTTCATAGCATCAACATGAAAAACAAAAACCCAACGCAAACAACTTCGACTCTGCATATCACAAGCCGCTGCTCAAATCGGAGGCCCACTACTCAATATTAAGTGAATCCTACATGGTATCATATCACCTAGCCTCACACGATCGATGCCAAAACCCCAAACAAAAACTAATTCAGAGGCCAACTCATAGTTGCATGAGAGGAACCAAGGAATTCAACTAAACCAAAAATCCGATCACATAGATCATGTACCATTCTAAAACAATTCCATTCAAGATCAAGAAGAACCAAATTCATACAGAAACACCAACAGAGGTCCGATCAAAACCAATTCATCAATACCAATCGAAACCTAATCATTTCATCAACAATTCCATCCATAAGGAACCCTAATAAACAAATCTTACCTGAGGTAGGACACGCACACATCTCTTCTTCCTCCCCCTCTACCCTGATATGCTGGAATCTGACAATCACTACCCATGATCTGAGCATAGAAACCACTGGCGGCCTCTTGTGCACAACCATGAAAACATTGGTAAGAATCAGGTAGGGCATGGAACTAGCACCTGCCCTTGGATCATAGTACGATTCCACCTTGCCGGAGGTGACGGTAGCTACACCGTGGCCGGAGATGGAAGGCGGAGGTTGGCTCACTTCTAGATCGATCTTAGGCCTAGAGATCTCAAGGCATTCGTAAAGTGGCGCGATCAATTGTGGTTGAGAGAAAGTAAGCTCGAGTGTGGAAAATAGGCACCGACGATCGTGAATGGGAGGAGAAGAATCACCGACAAAGGCGAGGAGATCCTGTGAGGGTGATCAAAGAAGAAGGAGGAGAAGGGCAGCCTCTCGATCATGATGACATGGAGAAACAGGGAAGAAATGGATATGAGGGGGATGCCATTTTGCAACTAAACCCTCCTATTTTAGCCAATCTAACTTAAGCCCTTAGTTTAGGGTCTTCTTCTAAATTATCCCTATAAGTTTTAGGTTTTAACAAAAAAACCCCTTTAAACTTAATTCGTAGACTCGAGAATGCTAAAACCCCTCCTAAAAATTTTTTAAAAATTTTCTGAACCGGGTTTTTAAGTTGTTGTATTTAACACCTTTGGTCCTAACAGAGATTTATTGGATATTTTGTGAATTTGCTTATGAGACTTGTAGAACTTGCTTTGGATCTTGTTGAATCTTTTGTATCGGTTATGTTGAATATGGTATTGTGTTTTGAACTTGGTTGATTGGGTATTTTGTGTTGATAATTGGTTGTTGTTCTGTGTATTGTTTGATTTGAAATTATGTTGTATACAGGTTTGTTGGTAAATATGCCATCAATGCATAAATGGGGAGGTTTTGTGAAAAAAATTTATATTTTGCAACAAATTTTGCGATGAAAAATTTTTCATTCAAAAATTATTGTAACTATAGTATAAATCACAAATCTGGATGAATCTTATTTTCGTCACAGATTTGCAACAAAAATGAATTCGTCATAGATTTGGTGATGAATCTCGTTTTCATCATAGAGTTTGACAACTTATTTGTGACGAAAAATTTGTCATCGTAGCGTTTGTTGCAAATTATTTTTTGAGAATGTTTTTTAACAATTTGTTGTAAAGTTCATTGCAAAATGTCCTTTTTTAGTGTATTTGTAAGTTGTTCTTATTTTGCAAATGATTTAAACTTTGTTTTTAAATTACCTTGCAAAACATCTTTAGAATACCTTTCCAAAATTATTTTGTCAATTTTTTCATAGTTGATTTGAAAACATTTTTTAAAATAACTTTGAATATTGTTTGAAAATATTTTTAAAATAATTTAAAAATCTTCAAAAAAATATAGTTCAAAAATTGATTTGAAAACTTACATGTGATAACTTTACATTTTTGAAAATTTTATTCTTTCTTGTATACTCTTATTTTGATGTGTATCTAAAGGAAGAGATCATATAAGGTGAGTTTAAAGTGATGAGTTGACGAATCAAACATCTAATAGGTGACTTGGGGGATTTTAAAGACTTCGTGGTCAGGGAGACCAAACACTAGGTAGAAGAAACTTTGGTGGGTCACTATGATCTATCACGCCCTCAGAAGCCCGTGCTCGCTCAAAAATCGGATAGCATCTTCCCTGTACGGTGGATAATCTGAAACTTATACATACACACATCTTCACACATATAAAGCACAGTCACACTCGACTGACATTAATGTTGGAGCAATCTATGGTCCAGAGTGACCATGTGATGTTTGGGCAAATGATTTAAGTTAGGTTCACCCTTGTGTTTGATATGTGTATTTGAGTGTGCAGGTTTGCAGGATACACATGGACTTAGCTGGCCGGCTTCGGGTCTGGTAAAGGATGACATGAGGAGACAAGCCATGGGCTTGTATGCATCCGAGGGACCGTGGACAAAGCAGGAACGATGAGCCGAGGGAAGCGAACTTCGAGGCATACGCGAAGGATGACATGAGAATGAGTCGCGAGTTCGTATGCATCCGAGGGACGAGAGCTAAAGACAAAGAAGGCTTGAAGGCAACAGGTTGAGACTGCTGGATGGAGGGACCGTGGATAAAGCAGGAACGATGAGCCGAGGGAAGCGAACTTCGAGGCATACGCGAAGGATGACATGAGAATGAGTCATGGGTTCGTATGCATCCGAGGGACGAGAGCCAAAGTCGAAGAAGACTTGAAGGCAGCAGGTCGAGGCTGTTGGAAGGGTCAGCTAAGTCGTGAGGGTCCGAGTGCTGAGAGAATTATACTCGGGAAGGGAACCCCTAGGTTTAGGGGTAGAGCAGTCCACTGATGCTTGGATCAGTCGACTGATGAAGTGCACAGAAGGATCAGTCGACTGATCTTAGGTACAGTCGACTGGTGTCTGCTAGAATTCGAACGTTGGGGTGTAACGTTTGAATCCAAGTGGACCAGTCGACTGGTGCTGGCACCCGTCGACTGGTAACGACTATTTTCAGTCTTGAGCTCTATTTATGAGAGCTCAGTTTGGCTGGACAAATGTTGAGGAAATAAGCTTGGATAGAGCTTATTAGTAGTCTCCAAGTGCTTAGGGATTGTCAAGAGTTTGTGGTGAGGTTTCTCCACCCACAAGGAGCGACAAGAGCTAGACGGAGGTCTTTCGGGGACTCATCCACCAACGGATCGGGATTGTCCACCTTATGGATAGCCGTGGAGTAGGGATCTTATATCCGAACAACGTAAATCAGTTTGTCTTCTTAGTTGTTAGTTTTTTTATTTGTTATTCCGCTTGTGCACTAACAACGTATAGAAAGAAAACCACGATCGAAGTGGGTGAACGGTTATTCACCCCCCTCTAGCCGTACGTCAAGGTCCCAACATGTGGTATCAGAGCGAGGTTGCTCGTCCATGGACTAATAGACGGGAGACCAAAAAGTTAGAGGAAATGGCGATTGAAGAAAGATTAGGAGACGATATCAATGTTTCACCTCCCTACGACCGCGAGAGTTTCTAGTATTGGAAGATGGGGACAAAGACTTGGTTTGACATGGATTGGGATCTTAGGATCGTGCTCGAAGAACCATTCGAAGTCCGGAAGGATAAAAACGGGAAAAAGCTCTGACCACGATATTGGAATAAGGAGCAACAAACGCAATCGAGGGAAAATGATAAGGTAATGTCAATTTTACTTAATGTTTTGCCTAACGATATGATTAGCCGTGTAGGTGAATATATAAATGCGCATGAACTATGGAGCAAGATGATAGCGCTTCATGAAAACCCTACACAAGTAGAAGAAGAAGAAGAAGAGCCTAGGGAGATGAGCTTAATGGTCCAAGAAGAGGAGAAGGATAAATTAGATGAGAAAAGAAGCTCAACATCTGAAGAGGAGGAGAAAGAATAAAAAGATTCATCCATCTCCTCAAGTGAAGTGGCATAAGAAATTGAAGAATCATCCACTTCATCAAAAGAGAAAGAAGAAGTCTTCACATCAAGGATTGAGGGGGAGGAGAGACCATCCTCCATACCGGAGCAAGAAGAAGCTTCCACCTCCATCAAGGCAAAGTCAAACGACCACATTATTTGCATTGGGTGTAATGAAAAGAGACACTATAAGGACAAGTGTTCAAAGGGTAAGAAAAAGGAGGTAAATCTTAAACCCAAGTCAATCTCTTCGAAATCTAACATGGGTTGTAGGGAAAAGAAGAAGATGCACATTAGGTGCTTCACGTGTGGTGAGCTAGGACACTACCACACCAAATTCTCAAGGAAAGGAGAATTCAAGAAATTAGAGCATTTGAGGAAGTGGGAGAAGAAGAAAAGCTCACATCAAGGGGGGAGCTACAAGGTTAAGGGAGGTAATCCCTAACTTTAGACATAATTCAAATTCCTCTATGCATGTTAGAAATAATAAAAATTATTTACCCATGTATAGTTTTGATTTTAGATATCATGATAAAAATAGAGTTAATGTTGCATATCAAAATTCTAGGGAATTCATGCATCATGATAAACCAAGAACCTTTAGACCTAAGGACCAAGACATTAACCCCAAGAATGGGAGACATATGCCTAGAAAGGTAGGTAGGTCTAGGAATGTCCAAGGTGGACATATTGATTCTAGGTTTGAGAACCTAGAAAGGGAAAATCAACCTTGAGGGTAAAACTTGAAAAAATTAGAGAAAACCTTAGATAGAT